>JABUQX010117490.1:22500-27579 GCA_015478945.1 Trachelipus rathkii | reverse complement strand
AATGAACAAGCTTTCCTATTTAATTAAGTATACAGAAGGTAAAGCAGAAAATATAGTAAGAAGTTGTATGCATTTGGATGAAAATGTAAGTTATAAAAAGGCAGTAGAAAAACTCGAAAAACAATATGGAAATGAACAAGTTATTGCTAATACATATCTAAAAAAGCTAGAAGACTGGAATGAAATCAAGAATGAGGATGGTGAAGCTATGGCAGATTTTTCTTTGTTTTTAGATGCTATTAATAATGCAATGGAAAATATTACTCCATTGAATGAATTGAATTCTACTGGTGCTATTTATAGAATAGTTAAAAAACTTCCCTACAAACAACGTGATAAGTGGAGATATAAAGTTGATAGTATGTATGAAGAAAATAAAAAGGTAAACTTTAGTACATTTACAAAGTTTGTTGAAAAAGAAGCAAGGATCATGAATACACCTCTATTTGGAGAACTTGGCATTGGTACAAAACCCAAACAAGCCAAATTACAAAGTGAAAAAGGTAAGTCACACTTTATACAAAAGAAAATAATAATGACCATAGAATAATAATATAATATAATAATAATAATAATAATAATATAATAATAATAATAATAATAATAAGAATATATAAATGGAATTAATAATATGACAATAAAAGGAATTATGGTAGTAGTAAAAGTAGTCAGTAATAATAATAATAAATCACAGTTTTGCAATTTTTGTAAAAAGGACAATCATAGTATACTTAAATGCAAAATTCTAGAAAAACAAAGCCAAGATGAAATAACAAAGTTTATTAAAGACAATAAATTATGCTTTAAGTGTCTCAGATCAAATCACTTTAGTAGTAATTGTAAAAGACCAGAAAAATGTGAAAAATGTAATAAGCAACATTTAACATTTCTGCATAGAGAAAAAGATAGTACCAGTTTAACAAAGAAAGAGCAAGATGGCTCAAACCCCTCACCAGCAGCACTCACTGTGAATTTAGAAAATAAAGATAAGAAAGTAGAGTCAAAAGAATCAGGAAGTAATGAAACAAAAACCTTTCAGACAAAAGTAAGTAATAAAAAGCTATTTTATCCTGCAGTGCCAGTTAAAATAAAGCTTAAAGGTAAAGATAAAGTGATTAAGACATACATGGGTTTAGATACATATTCATCAGCATGTTTTATGGATTTAAATTTAGCTGCAGAACTAGGTATGTCATATATGAAACGTCAGACAGCAGAAGATATTTCTTTCATGTATGAAAAGCTAAGAAACTCTCAACCAAAATTTTAAATAACTAGAAAATAAACACACAGTAACCCAGTAAGTATCAATCCTTTAATCATCAATATTGGTAATTAGAAAAATGGCCCTTTAAATTGGGAGAGAGCCATCTATCAAAGATTCAATGGATTAAGAAATACTATAAATTCATGTTCGCTCTTTCAACTTCATAGAATCAAAAATTGGATTAATTGGGATGAATCAAAGTAAATTGTTAAAACCTTATAGAAGTAGTAGAAAGGCATTATAACTTCCCTTGCAGTTAAAGTATTCATTGGATGGGCTTTACAAGTTCGACACCAGATGGATATTACCAGCAATTCATAGAGTAAGATGTTATAAATCACACATTTCAAGAATAAGCCTGATAATTCACTTGAAACAAATTTGTTAAGAGAGTTTTTGAAAAGAATCACTGAGACAAGTTTGTGAAAGTGTAGAAGATTTGAAGTGGAAGAATAAGGTTGAAAATACATTACAAAGAACAATTACAGGTAAATTTCAAGTTGGTTTACCATTTAAAAAAGAAAATCAGCATTTTCCTAATAACAAAAATCAAGCATTAGCAAGACTGTTCTCATTAAAAAGTAAATTTTTAAAAGACCAAGAATATTTTGTACAGTATAGTGATAACATAGATGAAATGTTAAAACTTAATTTTGCAGAAAAGATTGAGAAACATGAATTATTAAACAATGACAGATTCTATTTAACACACCATAGTGTAAATCATCCACAAAAGAAAAAAATGAGAGTAGTATTCAATGCAGCTTTACCATACAATGGTATTTCTTTAAATAATAGTTTACTCACAGGGCCAGACTATATTTCTAACCTACAAGGCATCCTTTTAAGGTTCAGAAAGGAGAAATATGCTTTCATAGCAGATATAGAGAAGATGTTTTATCAAATACAGGTACTTGACAAGGATAAAGATTATCAGCGCTTCTTATGGTTCCCAAATAGTAATTTAGATAAAACTCCAGAAGAATACAGGGTTAAAGTTCATATATTTGGAAGTGTGAGCTCACCTTCAATTGCAAATTATGTTTTGAAGCAAACTACACATGTAATTGAAGCAGAAAAATTCAGTAATTTAGCCAAAGATACCATACTTAGAAATTTCTATGTAGATGATTGTTTAAAGTCTGTGAAATCAGAAAATGAGGCTATAGCAGTTTATAAAGAAGTTAAAGAAATTTTAAAAATTAGTGGTTTTAATCTGCATCAAGTAGCTAGTAATTCAAAGAAATTTTTAGAAAATATTGATAAACAAGACTTAAGTAAAGATTTTAAAGAAATAAACTTATCCTTAGATAAATTGCCTTCACAAAAAGTATTAGGCTTAAGTTGGGACCCAGAAATAGATTTAATGAAAGCTAGGGTAGATATACAAAATAAAAATTTGACAAAAAGAAGCATACTCAGTTGCATTTTTTCCATATACGATCCACTGGGTTTTATTAGTCCAGTACTACTAGTAGCCAAAAAAATATTTCAAAATTTATGCGATAGAAAAGTTAACTGGGATGATGAAATTCCATTAGATATAAAAAAATGTTACATAAAATGGCTAAGTGATGTTAATAAGCTAAATGATTTTCAAGTTCCTAGGCCATACAATCCAAATTGTCTAAAGTATAAAAGGGTAGAATTACATTATTTTTCAGATGGTTCACAAATTGCATATGCTGCAGTAGCATATATAAGGTTCATTGGAGAGAATGATGAAATATATTGTTCATTGGTGTTATCTAAAACAAGATTGATACCATTAAATAAAAATTTGATGTTAACTATACCAAGAATAGAATTGAGTGCAGCCAAATTAGCTGTCAACATACATCAAATTTTAAAAAATGAATTAGATATGAAAATAAACAAAGAGTATTTTTGGATAGATAGTGAAATTGTATTACAATATATTAAAAATGAATCAAAAAGATTCAAAAGATTTGTACATAATAGAGTTAATTATATTAGATCACAAACAGATATAAGCCAATGGAATTATGTACCAGGCAAGCTAAATATTGCAGATATAGCAAGTAAAGGGATATCTGTTAATGAGTTTTTGAACAATAAACTATGGAGCACTGGTCCAGAATTTTTGTACAAAGACAAAGCTCAATGGCCTGAGCAAAATAAAGAAAATAAATTAGATGATGAAAATGATGAAATTATAAAAAGTAAACCAGTGATGACCATACAACTACAAGAAAGTTCAACAGACAAGCTCATAAATTCTGTGTCAGATTGGATGAAATTAAAAACAAAAGTAGCATGGATTTTAAGAGTTAAAGAAAATTTGCATAAAAAAAACCTGGAATAAAGGTGCTATGACAATCACAGAATTTAAAGATGCAGAAAAGGCTATTTACAAATATGTACAAAATAAAGAATTTCATGATATACAATACAAAATAAAAAAGAAAGAGGCCTTGCCAAAAAGGCACATTTTGGCAAAATTCCTACCATTTATAGATGATAATGGAATATTAAGAGTAGGTGGGAGGAATAAAAATCTGAATAATGTATCATATGATTTTAAACATCCAATTATCTTGCCAAATAGTCATGTTACAATGCTAATAATGAGACATTACCATAGAATTAATGGACATTTAGGAAAACAAACAGTTTTAAATGCTTTAAGAGAAAAGTACTATATCATTGGAGCAAGTAGAAGTATTAAGAAGATTTTAAAAGATTGCATAATATGTAGGAAGCTCCATACAAGGCCAACTCAGCAGTTGATGGGAGATTTGCCCAAAGATAGATTAGAATGTGATATACCACCATTCACGAATATTGGAATTGATGCCTTTGGTCCTTTTCTTATAGTGAGGGGAAGGGGGAAAGTAAGAGAAAAAAGATATGGATTGATATTCTCATGTTTAAGTAGCAGAGCCATACATTTAGAGATGTTATATTCATTAGATACTGATGCTTTTATCAATGCTCTAAGAAGATTTATCAGTCGTAGAGGCAATGTGAAATTAATCCGATCAGATAATGGATTGAACTTTGTGAAAGCTAACAAAGAATTAAAAGGACAAGTTAAAATTTGGAATAATAAGCAAGTAAATAAACTTTTTGAGCAAAAAGAAATACAGTGGATATTCCAACCACCTCATAGTTCTCATAAAGGAGGTCATTTTGAGAGACATATTAGAACTGTGAGAAATATATTACAATCTTCACTCTTAGAACAGCCAATAAGGTTGACAGATGATAACTTGAACACTTTGTTCTGTGAGATAGAATTTATTATAAATAACAGACCAATAACAGAATTTTCAAATGATTTAGAAAACTTAGAAGCTTTGACACCAAATCATCTATTAACCCTTAAGGGAAATATAACATTCCCACCAGGTTTATTTCAAGATAAAGATTGCTACTTATATAAAAGATGGAAACAAGTTCAGTATCTTGCTGATTTGTTTTGGAAAAGATGGATCAAAGAATATGTCCCTTTATTGCAAAAAAGAAGTAAATGGTTAGCAGAAAAAGAATCACACCAAGTGGGAGATTTAGTTCTTTTAATAGATGACTTCAAACCCAAGAAATATGTGGAATTTAGGAAAAGTAGTAAAGGTTTACAAAGATGACTCAAACAGAGTGAGAATAGTAGATGTGAAAATAAATAAAGACAAGAATACTTTAAATACAACAATTTTGAAAAGACCAATAACAAAATTGATCTTGCTGAGAGAAAGTGCAGGATTATAACAAGAAGACAACAGAATTATAAACTTAAGGAAACTAAGAATAACAAGAAAACTTAATATTCTTAGCAAAAGGGGGAATATGTT
>JABUQX010117489.1:0-21237 GCA_015478945.1 Trachelipus rathkii | reverse complement strand
TACATATTGGACAACCAAGGAGACATAACACAACCTCTTCTCACTCTGCCATTAATCCTAAACCAATCACCCATTGACACCATTTATTCTTACACACGCTTCACTATCGTCATACATACTTCTGATTCCATTTCAGAATCCTACCACCAACACCATATATCACTAATACCTGCCATAAAGCTTCCCTATTAACTCTAATATGCCTGTTGTAAATCCATAAACCTAAATATAATTTATTCTTTCTTCTCCCTCATTTTCTCAATCATTTGTTTCAATGTAAAGATCTTTGATCCACACATCCTCTACCACTCCTAAACGCACCTTTGTTCTTCACCACCAGTCCCTCAGTCACTCGGACGCACTCTTCGACCAAAATACCAGCATATACCTTCCCCTACAACACTCAATAAACTTATTCCCCTTATAATTTCTACAGTTTCTTCCCTTACCCTTATACAAGGGTATTAATTACTGCTTCTCCTCCAATCCCTTTGAACTATACCCTCCATAAACGCTTTATTACACAATCCCAACCAATCAATCACCATCTCTGCCCCGTTCTTACTCACAATTAGTAATTTTATCTATACCTGCATTTGGCCCATTCTTCAACTTTCTACCCTACCCATTACCTTACCTTAATAACCTCATCCCCCAAAATACCTATTCCTTCTGCACCATCAAAACCACACACACATTCACTAACACCTCATCATTACTGTTAATATTGCGCATTTTCGAAGTGTTCTTCCACACCCTCACATCCATTTCATCAGTTACAAAAGCACCATCCCTATTCATTCTGCAGATTCCCTTTTATTCTCATTCCGGACCCTTTGCGCTTCGATGAGAAACTTTTATCTATCCTTCGAACCACGATGATTTTCGACAAGATTTTGAAGCCCCGAGACTTGGTGACGCGAAACTTTACCATTTATCTAATCCACAAGCGATTTTAACTGCTGACACTCATTCTACCTAACATTTATTTCCGGATGACATCCATTTTCTGACGACGAGCTTATTTGTTCTCGATTCAGATTAATCTCGAGCCCAGATCTTTAACTCGATGATTTTAGCGGAAGGCCGAGCATCGATTTTTTCTCTTACCTACTTTAACTTTCACTCTTAATTTTACCCTCTATATACCTTTTTTACTCATATATATATATATATATATATATATATATATATATATATATATATATATATATATATATATATATATATATATATATATATATATATATATATATATATATTGAAGGAGGTAAGTGAGTTGTCTTGAAAACCACCTTCAATAGAGGGATGTTTTATGTTGAAGAGTTGAATTGTCATGATAAAGCGGCGCTTCTTCCTGGAGGCTGCTTAGAAGTCATCAATGCTGCTTCCTGCCTCCAGACACCATTAATAGTATATATATATATATATATATATATATATATATATATATATATATATATATATATATATATATATATATATATATATATATATATATATATATATATATATATATATATATATATAGTAGGCTATATTTATAGGGATTAAAGTATCAGTATTGTGATCAGCAAAAATTTTAGTATCAGTATCGGTAGTGATCGGTATTTTGGCATCAGTGCAACACCAATATATATATATAGGAGTGGTATAGGATGTGTGGATCAAATTCATACTGAAACAAATGATTGAGAAAATGAGGGAGAAGAAGAATAAATTATTTAGGTTTTATGGATTTTTAACAGGCAGTGTAATATATTAATAGGGAAGCTTATGGCAGGTATTAGGTGATATATGGTGTTGGTGGTAGGCTTGAATGGAATTAAAAGTATGTATGGATGATAGTGAAGTGTAAGAATAAATGGAAAATAATGGTGGATGGATTAATAGTGGAGTGGACAGGGTTGTTGGTGTTCTTGGTTGGTTCAATGTATATGGATGGTGAAAGAATGGGTGGGATGGTAGGAAATGAAAGGAATGGATGGAGAATGGAGAGGAGTGGAGGCTGACCAATTATATGTGGATGATTTGGTTCTGTGTGGCGAATCTGAAGAGAGTTTGAAAGGATTGGTAGAGAGATTTGGCAGGGTGTGTAAAAGGTGGAAGAAAAGAACCAAAATGGTAAGAGTAAGGTTATGGCTGGGAGTGAGGACATCCTCGGTGGGAAGTTTGTTAGATGATGAGCAGTGGAACAGGGTGTGTCTGAGTTTAAATATTTAGGTATGTGTTGGATGGAACGATGATGGTAGGGAATGGTGGTGGAAGGAAGGGAATGAACAGAATGGACTTGAAGAAGGGTGGACTATGGAAGGACGAAACAGATGGATAAATGGAATGGATAAAATTAGTAGTAGATTAAACATATGCTGCTAGTTTACCAAGTGTGGAAAGGATGAATGATAGTCGGTTGGTTAAGCGGATGTATAGTGGCGAGTGTAAGTTGGGAACCGACCGGCTGGGAGACCCAAGAGAAAGTGGATTGAGTCGTTACGTGAACGAATGTCATAAGGAGAGAAATGTGAGTTTGGCAGAAGTTATAGTACAAAGGTGCATGATAGGAGAGAAATGGGCGGGGTTTTGTGGGTATGGTTGCGGATTCACCTGGGACAAGCAAGGGATGAACCCTACACTGACGATTTACCATAGTGAGGGCCAGTCGCGGTCCCATGAAGCTCTAGGCGGATTTCTGTCTGTGACGAGTCTCACTAATGCTAATCGGTATAGAGGGGCGGTAAGGTTGAGCTTCTTCTTTTGTCCCATTCTTCTACTGCTTTTCTTTCCGATGCATGACACGCACCTTACCCCCCCAGTCTTGGGGCAAAGAGGAAGATAAAGAAAGAAAGATATATATATATATATATATATATATATATATATATATATATATATATATATATATTATATATATATATATATATATATATATATATATATATATATGAGCATATATATATATATATATATATAGTAATTTTTACATTATCATTATTATATTCTCTTCCCCCCTTATCTTTCATTACTCTCTCTTGGCTCTTTTCTGCAAATTTTTCTTACCATAAAATTCATTCCCTTGTCTCATCTGTTTCATTTTTAAGAACTGTGGTTTCATTTATTATCACGTCCAAATTTTTATAGGTTAACTTATTTGTGGACTCTCGAAATTCTGAAGAAGTTATATTTTTTTATGAAAAAATTTATTTTATTATAACCTATATAAAAGCAGTATTGGTATTAAGTTAGTTTCAAAATGAGTTTTTTCTCAATTTTAAGCATTTGACTTGGTTTAAGTTTTTCATTTATATTGATATGTTTTTTGATTTGCAGGTTAATGAAGAAACCGGAAATCGTCGCCCAGTTATGATTAGTATAAGTGAAAAATATATTGAAGAATTAAAGAAAAATAATTCAGAATCGGTAGAATCGGAGATTAAAACCAGCGAAAACGCTGCTGTAAGTAATAATACAAAAATGGATGTTGTAAAGGAGAGTGAACAACCTTTGGAACTAACAAAATCAAAAGACCCAGAAAATACTGATAAATCGTCAGAAAAAATGGAATGTGAAGAAGGGTCGAAAGATGATAAATCAAAGTTACCGGATCCAAATTTTGATAAGCAAGAGGAAAAATCTCCCGCCGAAGAACTTCCACTGATAATTAAAGGTTTTATTGATAGTCATAAAGAAAGAATGGTCAGAGCTTGTGTTGGCTTCATGAAGCTTTGCATTGAACCAGACACCCTTCATGCTCTTATGAGACTTTGCTTAAGAATCACTCGGGAATGGAATTATGCCTGTTTATTCGCGAACCTTGGAGGCGTTCGCACTTTATTAAATTTAAATGAAAGTAGTTCATTTTGGGGCTTTCATAGTTTAGCTGCATTATTAATGCGTCACGTTCTTGAAGAACCAAATACTTTACGAAATACTATGAGAAAGGTAAGATATTAGGTTTCTTGAATATATATATATATATATATCATAAATAAATATCATAAATAAAAATAATTAATAAAATCAAAATATTATAAATATATTTGAAAATATTAATCATAAAGCTGGAAGTTACTAGTTCGTTAATTCAGTATTTAGCATAGTATGCATTTTGATTTAGAAAGTTTTTTCTAATATAATATTTTTTAATTATTTGTTGATAAATATTTAGGTTGTGGGATTTTCTGCCCGAAGCTCCAGTGGGATGGGTGCCAGAGAACTTCATTCACTTTTGAGAGTATTAGCACCTGCTGCCTGTCGGGACTCGGCTCTTTTTACTGAAATAGCCCAGCAATGTTTGAGAATCGATCTTAATATGGCTTTGAAAAGAAATCTGATGGCAACCAGCAGTAAGTTTTTCATGTCTTTATTAAATCCATTATTTAAGCAAAAGATGATTCTCTGATTGCATGAATATGTACGATTCTATTATTATTACTATTTATTTATTACTTTCTCTCATATAATATAATTACTGCAAACATTACTAATGTATTTAGAATTGTGTAGGAAAAATATGATCTTGAAAGAAAGCAATGCATTTTGTTTATTGAAATTAAATGAACAACACTTTCATAGCAAAGTGGGTGTAATAAAAGACTGAAAATTATCTGCTTAATCTCGGCATTAATATTTTAGAAAAGTAGGTACAAATGGTGAACTTATTCTCAAAATTTTGTGAACTGTATATTTCAAATTGTACAAAACTAAACGTTTTGTTTTAATAAGTTGCATCATTATTTAATATTTTTTACCATCTGTGATCACCAGAGAAGATTTAAGTGCACACCACCTATTAATTTATCATATTGATTATACATCTAACTTAATAGCTTAGAATTCACGCACATTGACTTAACTACTTCTATGTACACCATTTTGCAGCAACATAAAAGTCTGCAGAGAGGTAGAGTAGTGCACTCGCAGCGATGAAAGTACCTCCAATTTGACTTATGGTGTGTAGGGTTTCCCACTACGTTTTAGTGCCTAATGGTTCGCCTTTCTCTTTTGCGTTTTATATCCACACTCATCCTCCAGACATTTTAAGACACAACCCTGTATCCCCATACCATATACACATACTGATATCCACTCCCCTCTTCTAGACATCTTACAGACACCTCTATCCTTAATATCCCTGTGTGTGGGGGAGAGAGAATTGCCCACAATGTGTAATCTATGTTTTGCCAGGAATGCTAATGCATGCTTTGGAGAAGGTTGTGATCACCTTGATCTTTCTACGAAAATGTATGAATCGTATGGGTACCTAGAATGACAGAGGAATAAATGTTGAGAAAAGATGTGATGGATGTATTTAGAAAGAGCAAATTTGATTTGCTCGCTGTGACTGAAAAAAAGATGAAAGGAAACAGTGAAAATATGTGGTGTAGTGTCGCTGTTATTTTAGCAATCACCAGGTATTTACTATCTTACAGTACATAGGAATGTATACACTAGTATTTCGCTTGTAATTCTGTTCAGGGAAAGGTGCATAATAGCAGTGAATGGTGGGTTTTGTAAGGGGGGTATGGTTGTGGCCCACCTGGGCCAAGGCATAAACCCTAAATTGACGAGATGCCATAGTGTGGGTCCGTCGCGGTTCCCCGGAGCTCTATGGTGGATTTTTCTGGCTGTAACGAGTTCTCACTAAAAGGTATAAAGGAGATGGTAAGGCTGGACTTTCTTTTCAACTTGCGCCATATTCTTCTACTACTTTTCTGTTTCCAGTGTATGTATGGCACCTTACCCCCAGTCTTGGGGAAAGAAAGTGAGTGATGATGATACAAGTCTTTTCCTATTGTAGATGTGAAATAATAAATTACTTGGAGTAATTATAATCAATCTTTAGAATTGGTTAATTGTACAAATGATGACAAAATTAAATATCTTTGTTGTATCTTTTAAGTCTTTGATGTTGGAGATATGGTTTTATATAAATGAAAGGAGATTGAAATAAAACGTTTTAATAGACTAAGATATGCAAATTGGGGTTATAGAAAACATATATTTTAGTCCTTTAGTTTAATTGTCCCATTTTGTCATAGGGAGTTTCTTAAACTAATCATAGTTTTATAATTGAAGAGTGTAGTGAAAATTATGAATGAATTGTTGGAAATATAAATAAGTTCATATCATAAGTTTGCAAAAATTATAAACGCTTTAATTTTTGAAACAAAGACAAGATACCATTAAGTGTAAAGTAGGAGAAATTTAGGAAATGAATTGTGATTTTTAAAGAAATGTAGCTTTGTTGGCGTATTTATATTGAACAGACCGAAAAAGATTTGAGAGATAAAGAGAAGACTTTTGTATGTGATGATGATAGTGAGTTTTCCATGTCAAATCAACACACTGG
This sequence comes from Trachelipus rathkii, assembly GCA_015478945.1. Lineage (NCBI taxonomy): Eukaryota > Metazoa > Arthropoda > Malacostraca > Isopoda > Trachelipodidae > Trachelipus > Trachelipus rathkii. The sequence goes on along the minus strand of JABUQX010117489.1, from coordinate 14,888 downwards.
TTCAGTCTTGCATTTCCAGATTTTGATGAAGATGAAATTAGGCATATTAATTGTCCTTATATAGTTTTGAATGAAAATTATACAAGTTTTTTTTATTATTTGAAAGCTATTAAGCATTCCATAATCAAATTTCTATGAAAAATCACTACATTCTCAATTAGTTGTATGCTTTTTTTTCCCCAGGAACCATACGAAGCATGGGCTATGACTCATTTTAAAGATTTTTTGTTTTTGGGCTTTCCTTTGATATAAAATGAATGTAGGACAAAAAAAAAATATAATTAAATTTTTAAATTGAAGTTTTTTTTTCTTTTCATTCTTTGTTTCTTCTTCAGAATTCAAAAAATTACTTTGTATTATCCTCTTACAACACCTAAAGTTTCATTTTGGGATCATAATGGGATTAGGTGATACAGACCGTACCAGTTTGTTTCAAAATACCAATGCAAAATTTGCAAAATAGAACCTGCAATATGCAATATAAATTTAAATCGTTAAAATTTATGAAGTTGATTGTCCCCTCTCACCCACTCTTCTTTGATTTGAGAGTCTCTGAATGAGTTTCAACAGGTTTCAGCCTGTTACTACATACTTTTGCGTGTTAGAGGATATTTCTGCATGTTGGAATATGCACAAGGTTAAGCATTTTTTTAGTCTTATCATTTCTGAACTTGTTTCTTCAGAAACCAACATTGACCAATGTGATATTCGTTTTATTCAGATTGCTTAATATATAAATTATTAAAATTAATAATCACCTCTATCATGAATCCTATTGGATTGTGTTAACCCTTTTAAATGTCATCTCTCTTAGAAGAAACTGATTAAGATCTGTAAGAATCTGATTAATATGTATTATGCCATGGATGTGCACGTTGATACCAGGACTGCAGAAAGTGCTAAAATATATATCTTTAAAAAGGAGCTTCCAAAGCTGAGGAGTGAAGATAGTCCTACAGAAGATCTTCCCAGCACCAGCCAGTGTGACACAATTTGAGGATGATGGGAGATTTGATGCTGATGCTGCATTTTATAATAAGTGAGTTAATAAGATCATTTAATGGTTCTCTTATGGAGGTACTGTAGATAAATCTCCAATATGCATAAAAAAGGTAGAATTTAGAACATATCCTAATCAGAAAGCTTTAAAAATTAATTTGCAGTTAAAAGGACACTTTCCAAATGCAGAATCATCGGATGGTGATCAAGATGCGATTCTATTGAGCCATATTAAAAAGGCTTACCCGATTTGTGAAAGCAGAATTAAGATTACGATTCTTACCTTGTTGCCTGAGAGTTGGATTGTTGAAAAGATTGTTTAAGGGTTCAAAGCTCCAAATTATCTAGTAAGAAAAGCCAAGCAAGGCAACTATTACAACAGAAGGGGATTTTGTCCACCCCAGATCAGAAACCTGGGAAAACCTTCTCATAAAGACTGCCAATGTTGTTAAGGAATTTTTCGAGTGATAAATGAAGTAGACCATTGCCAGGTATCCAGGAAAGTTTCAATGAAGGAGAGTGAAGGCAAGAAAAGGAAAGTTACCAAACTGGTAATGTTACGCAATTTAAAAGAAGCATACTTACTCTTTAAAGAGAATTTCAGTAATATTAAAGATGGTTTTTTACATTTGCAGGGTTATAACTAAAAAACTATATATTAGTCGACTAGAAAGGTGCACAGGCTGTTTGCTTATATACCACTCATCAAAATGTAAAACAAATAATGGAAAATTCACAGATTAGTTCTATAATGAATGGACAAATTCAAAACTGCAGAGATGGTCTTTTATTAAAATTGTGTGTAGTCCAGCACCCATTAATTTACTTTTAAGATTTAGTCTTGCTCTGGTGTTGGTGAAATAAGAAAAATCATAGATTGTTTTGAAGAAAAATTTGAAATTTTAACAAATGGATTTCAGTTGTCCAGCGCTGATTGGAAACTTTACAATAACCTGCAAATGAATTTTCAAATCTGAAAGTTCATCCTCATGATTTTACTGGAAAGGCTACAATGTGCTTTTATGAGTAATACTAAGGAAAATTTATCCCCTTCATAGTTTTCTGTAATTTGTTACTTTTCTGTGAAAATTTCAATTTCATTTTACAAGACTAAGCACATCTTATCATTTGAATAGCAATAAAACTACAATTTAGACCTTTGTTATTTATTACAAGGAGAAGAAAATTTAACACCGTAACTTCTTTGTCATCTCATAGTGCCTTGAGCATAACACCGTCACCGCCTATTTATTCCAGAAAAACCACAAGTTTTTAGACTAAATTTAAAGATGACCTGAAGAAAATATTTAATTTTTCAGATGACTCTGTATAAAAATAAGAAACTTTGTGAACCTTTGCAATCACAAGAATGATTTCAGAATTGAAACTGAATGGCATTTCTCAGCTGCAACACATGTTAAAGGCCCATCTGATGTGGTTTGGGGAATTGTTAAAAGGAAGGCGGTAATGACTTTACCAAAATCGGATTACACCACCTTTACAACTCTGTGAATGGCCAAAATATGTTCTTTCCAGGACTTACTTTCACATACATTACCCAAGAGTAATGCATAGAAAATGAACATCATCTAGCACATCGGTTCAGTCAAATTAAGGCAATTCTAGGAACTCAAAAACTTTATGCTTTCACTCGCTCAAAGTTTGGAACAAAAGCTTATGCAAAGTAGTTTTCATTTGTTACATTATCAACTAGCTATCCAGTTTACCATCACAGAGAGAAATTAAATTTTAATGAATTACATGGATATGTTATTTCTATATACAATGATAAATTGTGATTAAGCTCTGCCATGGAAAAAATTGAAGGGAAAATTATATTTCTATGCTTACACGGAAGAATTATGATGCATAGCTGTTAACTTCTTGAGCTAGAGTCACATGATCCCTCATTAAAAGGAGGAGAAATGCGACCAAAGAATCCAGAATACCAGTTCGGAGGAGGGTTGGCAAGCTCCAGGGAAATTTACAAGCACACAGCCACACGCCAATTCTACTTTCAATGCGTCTCAATGCACAGCACATATCTATATTTTTAAAACCGCATCATGTCGGGATACTGATATAGTGTGCCGCACCGCACTCCACCTTACTTCACCCCCCCGCACCACACTACCCCGCACCGTAATCCACCGCACCCGGTGCTTCGCCCAACCCTAGTTTGGAGGATAGAAAAAGATTGGAGAAAATTAGTAAAAGAGTTTGAAGGTTGAGGAGGTTGGGATGAAAAACCCTTGTCTGAAAAACATGCATATCTATTTATTTATTTATTTATTTATTTATTTATTTATTTATTTATTTATGTTATCATATATATTTATTTATCTATTTATCTATTTATCTATTTATTTATTTATTTACTTATTTATTTATTTATTTATTTTTATTAATTGTTATTTTTTTATCTATAATCCCTCAAGTTTAGTCTCACATAAGAATTGCAACCGGATGTTGCAAATGCTGCAAGTAACATTTTCCAAAACTTTGTTTGCCATTTTCAATTTGTTTGTTTCCTTCGTTGGCAAAATCTCTCTTGCTTTTTGGTAAAGCTGAACTCTTAGCTCAAACTCCATTGCATCCATTTCACTCTTGGAAAAAGCTTTAATATCTAAACGCTATTTTGGTCACGTCGGGGATTTGGAAAACAAATCTAAAAATTATGAAATTTTTCATAATGTTGCTATTCATCAAAATAAAAAATAAGAAATATAATATCTATTGTATAGTTTTATTTCATAAATATCTTGTTGTTAATATATATATAGTATAATATATATATATATATATATATAATAATAATATATATAATATATATATATATATAGTATAGTGATAAATTATATAATATATAAAAGACAGTGAAAGTTAAAAACTAGATAAGCAATGTTCGAAAAGCACACAAACCAAACACCTCCACACCTTAAACAAATTTAAATACACACCTACACACTTACACACACATATCTACTCACACACACAAACATAGCATATAATATATAGATATATATAATATATATATATATATATATATATATAATATTTATATGCCAATTATATTTATAATATATATGTATATATTGTATCTCGAAAGGCTTCTTGGGTTTAGGCATTAGCATTGATAGTATTAGATTACGAACACCACCACCACAACCTCTCAAAAAGACTGACGGAGGCTCAGTCATGTGAGTGGCGGTCTCGTATTTGGGGTACCTCTCACCCAATAAACCATTCCATAACTCACTCTATGACGAGTTAATTTATTTTATTTTTCGTCACAAATCCATTTATAATTTTTTTTTTTTTTTTTTTTTTTTTTTTTTTTTTTTTTTTTTTTTTTTTTTTTTTGTTAAGTGAGAGTGAGCTCAAAAATAATTAAAACAATTTAAATGCATTTTTAAAAATAAAATTAATGAAACTAGAGTGAAAAACTTAATTTTCTTTTAAAATTATTTGAGATCCATTAATTTAATTCAAAACTCAAAAAATAAAATTAAAAAATGTTTATACGAAAAAGTTGTAAAATGAAAATAACAATAAAATAAGTTAAAACAAATTGCATTATATTATTATTATTATTATTGTTATTATTATTATTATTTAATTATTATTTTAAATATATTATTATTATTATTATTATTATTATTATTATTATTATTATTATTATTATTATTATTATTATTATTATTATTATTATTATTATTATTATTATTATCTATTATTTTATCCAATTAATTATTGTTATAATTAAATATTAATTGTATTATTATCAACTATTTTTTATATATTATTATTATTATATATTATTATTTATTATTATATTATTTATTATTATTATTATTATTAATTATTATATATTATTTATTATTATTATTATTATTTGAAATAATAAAAAATCCCGATAAATTATTTTAAATTAAGCCCCACCATTCATTGGGCAAAAGAACAGAAAAGAAAATTGAGAGGAAGAATGCTGTTAACCCTGGGGTGGGGGGGAAAACCAAAACAAATTATTATTTTTTGTTTTCCCGGAGGAGGCCAATTCTCTTACCTTATTGTTGGTTCCACACTAACCACAAAGAGTTCAGTAGTATCTTTGTTGAATGATTATATGTGAAGTGTTTGTAAGGTTATTAGATTGATGGCTGTCAGCCCTATTTCCCTTCCTCGGAAAGAAGAACATCAAGAATCGTATGTTCTGTCTGATATTTTAAAAAAATTTCTTTATTTAAAAAAATTTTTTAAAAAAGCCTAGGGGAATTGTTTCTTTGTTTATGGTTTAGCGTATGTAAACTAGGACTATAAGAAGATGAGAATAACACTATCTAGAAAAAAGAAAAAAAAAAATCTTCGGGTCGAGTCAGGATGGAGAGGAGACAGGAGGAGAAGGGGACATAAGTTCAAAAGCAAGCAAGGTCAGGTAAGCCCAGTTTCAGGGAAAATCCTTCCAGCTGTCGTGTATCGGATCAGGTATTATCTTGTCAGATTGAAAAGAAAAAGGCGTTTTTTTTTTTAAAATTTGAACAACCAATTGGAGGCTAATTTGTAAAGAAAAAAAGAAGAAAGCAAAAAAGCGACAGAAAAAAAAAAAAAAAGAACATCTACAGTAAAATTAACAAACAAAGAACCTTTAAACCGTTAAAATTTCCCTCCTTAGAATTTATACAAATTTTAGCGTCTAGAAGGATTAAGTTCCACAAGGCATTAGATAAAATAATTTATAAAAATAAATAATAAAAAATATAATCATTCGGGAAATCAAAATTAACAGTTAACTAATTTAAAGAGGATTTCCCTTACTAATCCTAAAAAAAATTTTCAACGTATGCGGCACTTGTACACAATTTACAGCTTTTTCCCCTCCCTAGTCAAGTTGAAATATGACGAGCTCCTTATTTTCTGACATTTAACAAAGGTACATTTAAAATTGGATCTTAGGGGAGAGATACTTCATAAAACTTGATTATTGTTGGGAAAAGAAGTTTGATTCGTTTTTTAAAATTGTTTGGATTATTAAGATGTTTCTGCAGAGTCACAGTTTCAGCATATCCATTTTTAAATTATTTTAAATTTAGGAAGAAAGTTTTAATTTTAAGTATTTTTAATTTAAAATTAAACATGCTATTAAATCTACTTGAAATTATTTCTTGTACATTGTTCATGGCATTCTCTTGGTTCAGTCATTATCATATTTTTAACTTTAAAAGGTGAAACTGAATATAATTTTTCCGTTTTTTTTATTTAAAATATAAAAATAAAAAATCTTTTCATCTAGTTGGGTTGATAGTTTTTTATCTTTAAAATTACTATACGTTAAATATGTTACAGGAGCAGTTACAATTATCGTTTTTTTCCGCCGAAGGAGGGAATTGTTCTTAAAATTTGGAAAAATTGAGAAATTTTTCTGATCTTCTTTATAATTTTTTTCTGTAACGAAAATTAAAGTCTTGTGATTAATTCCAAGTTTAATAAAGATGTCATTCACAAACATTCAATTTCAGAAGAAACCAATAAAAAAAATTTTTTGTAACAGAAGAATTAATGATTTCATGACTGTAAATGGAGGGAAGGAAAATTTATAAACTATGGGTCGGGAGCCGTAGGCCGACAATCTTAAATTGCACGGAGCCGGATCCGGAGTCGGAAAAGCTCGAGCAATTTTTAAAATGCTTGGAGCCCGGAAAGCCGAGTTCGGAGCCAGGGTAAATTTTAAAAATTGATGGAACCGGAGCCGGAGTCGGAGCCGGAAAAACATTTGCCGACTCCGGCAGCCCTGGTTTAAATATTTATCCACAGTAAATTTAGTAGCCAAAGGTAAATTATTATATTATATTATTTATTATTATTATTATTTTTATTATTATTTATTTATATTAATTATTTATTATTATTTTATTTATTATTATTATATTATTATTTATTTAATTATTTATTATATATTATTTATTATTATTATTATTATTATTATTAATTTATTATTATTATATTATTATTATTTTTATTATTATTATTATTTATTTTATTTATTATTTATTATTATATTAATTATATTATTATTTGTAATAATCTAACATTTACAATACATTATACAACCAAATTTTATTTCTTTATTATTACCCTTATCATTGTAATATTAATAATATCAACTCTTGTAACTTTTGCAACCAATATATCAAAACACTGTTTGTGAAAAGAAGATTGGCTAGGCTAAGGTTTCAAAGTGGCCGCACAATTGAGACGGGGAAGGATTAATCTTCTACGTTTATTAAATTAAAATAAATTATAAAAAATATTAAATTGGAGGGGACATACTTGTATCACTAAATTCCATAAATGTAAATCATTTATTGCACTAAGTTTTACATAATTGTATGAAATTAAAATAGAAAAAAAATTTTAAAAAAATTGTATATTCTATTTATTGGCTCAATGTGGTGTTTTGAGTGATTTGCAATTTTTTTGAAAAATTTAATAGTTTTAAAACAGTTGGTTTGTCAAATGATACTACCTTCAGCAGGTAAAATATTTGTATATGGTCATTGTACCCAAAACTGTAAAAAACTTATTTAATTAACCCCCGAACTGACCCGAAAGTAGTTCCGAAAGGTAAAAGTTTTAACGCGTTACAGTAACGGCTTACCATTTAAACGAGTATAGTAACAGGGGTTTAACGCCTTCAAAGAAATTTTAAATTGTAACGATGTTAACGATAACGCTACCCCTTTCTCTCTAAAGTAACGAGTAACGGTAACGCTAAACAATTTCATGTGTAACGATGCCCATTCACTTATATATATATATATAATATATATATGATATATAATATATATATATTATATTATATATATATAGTATAATACTATATAATATATAATAAGTAATTAGTAGCATGTATTGATATACTGAATAACACTAGTATTAGTATTTTATAATATATATATATTATATATATATATATATATATATTATATATATATATAATAATATATATATATAATAATATATATATATATATATATAATAATATATATATAATATATATATATATATATATATATATTATATATATATATATATATATAATATACTGTAATATATATTATATATATAATATATATTATAATATATTAGTATAAATATATATATATTATATTATATAGTATCATAATATATTATATAATTATAATCATACTATATATATATAATAATTAATTATATATTATTATATATATTATATAAATAGTAAGACATGTATTTTGTGATGCCATTAAAGATGTATGTGAATTTCTTACTTTGATGACTGTATGACGCTTAATATGTTTTAGTAAGCAACAATACATATTTTGATATGAATTTTTGTATGAATGCGCAATATTGTGACGTTTTCGATAATATACTATGTCTTTTAAAAATTAAATTTACCTTATTATTTTTCATTATTGTTATGGAAAATTATTCTTTTTTTTTCCTAAATTTTTAATCTTATTTTCATTTATTTCTGGGGGGGGGGAAAAGAGGTACCCCGCATTTTTTTTCCAAATGGTTCCAGGGACCCACAATTGTCTTAATTCCGACGGCCCTCAACTGGCGCTCGTGCTTGGAACCTCCTGGGGTACGAGATACTCTGTACTGGAGCCAGGCTAAACCGTTCGGAAACCCATCTTAACAATGAACAACATGAAGACTAGGGGTGCGGTAACACACATTGTAATTCGAAGACGAGGGAAGCCAAAACTATAAATAATATATTATATATATATATTATAATATATATAGATGATAGGTAACGTTATATACCCGAAACTTTATCTATCTATTTTTTTATCTATCTATATATATAATATATATTACTAATATATATATATATGATTATAATAATGTATATATATAATATATCATATATATACATTATTAAAATATATTGTTGTTAAATACATAAAAAATATACTTTATAAATATAACCACCTCAACATGATATCTTATACGATCTGTTACTTAATCCTATAAAAAGCGATACTATATTGTTTTTATTTTATTATATATATATTTATATATAGATATATATATAATAATATGTTATATATAATATTATATATATATTTGTAGTCAAGTGTGAGACTAGCATATTAACACGATATCAGTTTTAAATATTACTTGTGCGAGGCTAAGAAACGATTGAGTTAAACTCGTATTATTCACATTCATTTGACAATATTAGATTCAAACATTTTTAAAACAGTATATATTTTAGATTCTTTATTGAACATGAATATGTAATCTTCAAAAGTATTACGAAGTTGAAAAGAAAATAAAATATAATTACCGGTATAAAAAGAGAATAAACCATTGGTATAAAAATATTCGCTTTTGCCCACAGGGCAAATGCACGATTGTTGCAAGCCACCAATTGTTATTATTATTATTATTGCATTATTATATATTACATTATTATTATTATATTATTATTATTATTATTATATTATTATTATTATTATGTATGTATTACTTCTATTGATTATTCAATTATTTTATTATAATTAAAATTATTATATTATAATTAAGTGTTATGTCTTGTCGGAGGGGCATTTTTGCCTAATTGTTTTATCTTACTTATACAAAGTGATTATATGAATACACTATATATATGTACATATATTTCTCAGAACTGTACTACATTGACCAAATTGATGTTATATATATATTTAAATAAGATGATACAATATAGTAATAGCGTCTCGTAATATAATATATAGGGTAACTGATAATTATTTATAACTATATAGTAATAGCTGACTATAAAACATATATATCATTAATAGGTATTATATATTATAGTTATATATATACCGGTACTATATATATACTATATATATATATATATATATATATATATTATATATATATATATATATATATATATATATAATATAATATATATATATAATATACTATTATATATATATATATATTATATATATATATAATCTATTCTTATAGGTCTATACTATATATAGTAATATACGTACATATATATAATATATATATAATATTATAGGCTCGTATATATTATACTATTATATATACTATATAATATACTATACTCCGTATACTATATTATATTATATCATTATAAATTATTAATGGAGGTCAGAGTAGGAGCTGAAGTACACCTGCGGCCAGAGGACATCTGGAGTCCAGCTTAAAAAGCCGGTTTCTCACTTCTTGATAAATTTCATGATTCCCTTTACTAACATTAATGCACACAATGATATATAAATTATATAATTAAGAAATGGAACTTTGTAAACCAATGGATGAAATATAATAATAAAGATGAAATTATAAGGAATAATCAGAAATGATGTTAGTAAAACACGTAATTCCCATATACAACGCAAGTGTATATTGCAGTATAAAAATGATAAAAAAAAATACCTATATTGTTTTAAAACTCAAGGGAAATTATTATATAAGGTTGTAGCAAGTCTTTTGATACTAGATATTATATATATATATTATATTAATATATAATAATATATATATAATATATATACTATAATATAATATTATATATATAATTATATATATATATAATTATATTATTATATATATATAATATATATAATAATATTATAATATATTATATATATATATATATATATATATACTATTATATTAATATATATATATTATATATATTAATATATAATAATTATATGTTATATTAAATATATATATATATATATATATATATATATTACTATAATCTCATTTAGATATTTGATATTTAGAAATTAAATATTTATATATTTAATCCATTTATGATATCATTTAAAATAAATATATTAATTATATATATATAATATATATATTAATATATATATATTATATTAATAATACTATTATATATATATAATATATATTATAATATAAATATGATATACAAATATATTAATTATATATCATTGTTTTTTACATCAGATCAGTCATGAAAGTACCATATAATTATATATATATATATATATATATATATCATATTTGTAGATACTGATTTACTAATACAAAATTTGATTGCAGGTATTGCATTTCTTTTAATATGTAATATATATATATATATATATTATATTCTATATATAATATATATAATATAAAATATATATATATATATATATATATAGAATATAATATATATATATTATATATAATTGTAAATATATTATATATAGATATTTAGCATTAGTAAATAACTTTCTATATATAGAGATGAGAGAGCAGTAAAGAACGAGAGAGAGAAGAAGAGAGTTATATAAAATGGATTTTATATTAAACCAATATAGAATATTAGTCTGACTTATTTTCCGATATTTATATATTGCTTTTATTATTATTATCATATTTCTGTATAAAAATAAATATTATGTCTTCAAATAATGTGCTGTATATATTATAAAACTAAAGAATGTTGACTATAAATAATAGCGCAGGAATCAGGGTTGGGATACTAAATCAAGTTCTTAATAATAAAAATGTGTAAAAAATCAATGAGTATTAAGATGATATTAATGTATTGTAACAGAGGAACATGTTGTTCATTAGTGATTAAACACATAGACATAAAAAAAAAATAGAGGATCGCTATCAATAAACTAATAGGCTAGCCGCCTACTGAGACCCAGAATTCCAAACAGGTCAGACGAAAGAGAAGTCTACCTCAGAACCCAGTCGGACGCTCCGGGCCCGGCGTCCGAAAGTCTCTCCACAGAAACCGCACCTCAAAGAATTATGGCTTGATCTATTAATGTATCTTGAGGCATAAGTAGAACATTCTACGTAGCATACATAAAAAGGCAGGTGACGTCTCCGTTAGTTTGACTTGCTATTATATATTTGCACACAAGACCGCCCTCACCGATATGGAGCTCGAATACCTGACATCTGCCTCCAGACCCGCAAGAGGTCCATTGACCTCCTTTCCGGACACCGTTTCTATCTCTAGGGGAGAGCTTTGGCAGGGGGTTTAGTAAATTGTTATTTGGCGGTTTTAGTAGGTATGTGTTGGTTAGATGTAGTATGGAACTCATGGTGTAATCCCCATGCACAAACCTTCATCTGGATGAGGAGAGAAAAATTAAATGATATGTAATGTGGTCCTGATCAACTACTGAACCTGAGTGTAGAGAAGACCGGGGAAACTCCATTAGTCCCTATTAGATCGGAGGAGGAGGGGGAATTGGAGAGCAAAAATTTAGAAATGACACAAGAGCTGGCAGACATTGCCGATTAGTGTCTTTACTGATAAGAAATTGACGTCACGACCCACCAGTCTCCAGGGAGTAGAGATGTTGTGATGAGAATGGTGCGAGGATGAGAAGATTTTTCATCGTTGGTGTGTGAATTGTTGGAATTAAAATAGGAAGGTAATTATTGAAAAATGCAACTGATGATAATTACTGAGGGGCTGCCTTCATGTGTATTTAAGACCAATTTGTGTTGATTTTATCGTGATCGATTTAGAGAAGTGCTGCCACACACAATGAGTTAGAGGAAATAGATATGTATAAAGATTTGTTCTGTAGAAGGAGTGAATTATATAGGTAAAAAAAAGTAATAATATTGTTTTGATGTGACGTGAGTGTGAATGTATCCTGTTTCAGCTAGGAAACGTTGTCTTGAGAGAGAGGTATCGAGAGGCCGTGTTTAGTTTTCAAGTCTGGGTTGAGAAAAGTTGATTTAAAGGTCCGATGTAAGAGTTGTGAAAAAAACGTCATGGAGATTGATCAATATTTCACCATACCTTGTTTTATTCGATTTTGTTATAATGAAGAAGCAACATGAGTTGTGATGTCAGATGTTTAATAGATGGAGAGAGACGATTGTGTGACGATTACAAGTGGATTAAAAGGGTGATGGAGGATTAAGGGGGATCTGGTCATTCTGTTGGAGCTTACCCAATTTTCTAATAGATGTAAATATTCATTGGAAATATGCAACTGTGGCTATGTTTTACGTCATGGTGTTTTGAATAAGACTGATGTCGTTGAACGAATGAAAAGTAAATAAATTTGGTGGATTGGTAGCGTGAGGATAGGTAGGATCTAAAAGCTCTAAGTGAAAAAGTTGAAACAAAAATGGGAGAGAGGAATGGCGCCCTGATTGGGACGCCATTAATTGTAATTTGATAGAATGGGAGAGGAATTAGCTATTTGTATAAGACCATTTAGCCGAAAACGGATTGGTGAAGGAAAATGGAGAGACCATTATTTTTGTGCATTATTTTACTAGGGGGAGTGGAGGATTTTTTGAAAAAGGATGTGTGTGGGGACGGTATCGACAGGCATATATTTATGTCTATTGCAGGTGAGTATAGATCTATGGGAAGGAGATTGGTTGAACCATTAAATGATATGTGGTTTTGTGAATGAGGGAAGGTGAAGAAGGACTGTAGTTGATAGAGTAGGATGCTACATTGAATCAACGATGTTGGGACCAATCTGGGAAGGAAGATAATTGAAGTGGAAATTAAATAAGTTTTAAGTATTAATCTTCTCTAAAAGCAGTTTACTAATAAGAGCCAAAAGAGAGAAAAATTGGGCAAAGGTAGAGGAGGGGATTAAGGGATCTTTTTTTGGTTTGAGTTATTAGGGTATATGAATGCTTAGCTTTATTCAATCAAGGTGTTTTGTAAGTATATGTAGATTTGGAATATTGAGATGTGCGACCTGTAACGACTGTTTGAATTTGTGAGGGTTTAATAAGCTTCTAATAGTCATGTATGGTTCGTGAAGGGGGAGGAGGGAAGAATTGGTCTAATGGGAAAGTTAATCTGAAGTGTTTTTATTTTCCTGTTATCGGAGGATGGGTTGTTTTGCGAGAGAATGTTGAGCATAATAGTTTGGCAGACTGTCTGATTTTGTTGTTGTTGGGGAAAGGAGGGAAGTTGGCTGGGTAAAGAATGGATATTCTGTGGGAATTTAGTGGGATGGTTGTATTGAAGAGATTTTGTTTAAATTTTTATATGGACTTGCTAAGGTTTTCTATAATGTCTAAGCGTGAGATGTAAATATGTTGGAAGTATTCTGAAAATACAATATTGGTAGGTGTAAGGAAGCGGTTAATGGAGGTTGAAGGATTGGAAGATTTATAGGTTTGTTATTATAAGTGATAGAAATGATGGATTGTGGGATATACGGGAGTTGGAGTTTATCTCGTAGGAGTTTCTTTGTTTAATGAGGTTGTGTAGACGTGATTATCAGGAGTGCTTTTCGAGTTTAAGAAGATCTAATAAGATAGAAAAAAATGGATTGTATGAATTTTTCTAAAAATTAAAACTGTGCCAATCTCGGTATTATAAGAGGTTTGCTTGATTAATGAGTGTATTGTTTAAGTGAAATGAGTGGAAGATTGTGTTGTTTATATCTGATTTAGAACTAGTATTAAGTATGGTAGATAATATTGTGGTAAGTCATGGAATAGTTTTAAAGACGTATTTCATTTTTATATAATATCATAATATAATATATATAATAGATTTTTTAAAATAGTAAATGAAATATAATATAATATATAATAATATATTATAATATATATTAATTATATAATATATATAATAAGCAAAAAAGCAAACAAAAAAAAGAAAAAGAAAAAAAAAAAAATGGGAAAGAAAGAAAATCTTGATAAATTTGGCCATATTATATATATATTAGATGTAGTATTAGAAATTATACTTGATTGTAGTAATATATAGTATAGATATTATTGCCTATAGCTAGTAGTATATTAATTATGATATATATTGTATAGATATATATTGCTAGTAGCAAAATTGGTAAAGAAAAACTTCGAAGCAAAGTATTAATTAATATAATTGTAAAAAT
>JABUQX010117488.1:10000-28349 GCA_015478945.1 Trachelipus rathkii | reverse complement strand
GAAAAGATATGGTATTACTTTTGTCTGCACTGAATTCATATGAAGACGTAGCACCTTTTTTGACGAGAAGTGCCATCACAGTACTAGCAGAAACGAATTATAGTGACAGCGACATATTGTAATTATTGTCAAGGAAGAAGTTCTCCTTACTTACAAGAGTAGGGGTCCTGTTCATTTGGTGTAACTATGAGTGATATAAATATCTTGCAATCTGGACAGATCTTTTAGCTTTCATGAAGCCGTTCTACGAAACACTATGACATGATATTTTCAAGATAACTTATTTTCTAATTTAAGAATAAATTAATACAATGTCATTTGCTATTTAGAGCTTCACTATTTATTCTATATAAAATACCTATATACTAACGCTGCTCTGATGTTGTGGCTCTCGTGTAAAAGGTCGCCCAATAGTAGATGTGAAAACTCGGTGTGTGTGTAAGTAGATACGATAATGTGTGTTGGATATATGCTGTGTGTACCACACGTGTGCATTTGTTCATACGTGAAGTGAATGTGTGTGTGTGAGTGTGTGCAAGTAATATATATAAAGATTTGATCCAAACATCATCTACCACTTCTAAGCGCACCTTGTTCTTCCCAATTAGTACTCTCGAGCCACGTGAGATTAACGCAATCTCTATGACCAAAATACCAGTTATATCTCGGTCTGTACTATGCGATCATTTTGAAGTGATACCTGCTCAGTCTTTACGCAAGAAATTCCGAGAGTTGTATGCTTGTTTATCCAAAGAATATACATGAGCTATTTCATCCTCTCTAAATAAATGATTGCACATTAATATATAGAATTTGAAATATTATCTTTGCTCAGACAAAGATATACTTTAGAAATATCTTGCACTTATAAGAAATATCACCTGTCGTAGTACTGCATATGCATCTGTTCTGGTTGAGTTTTGATATGTGTGTTGTTGTTTGTTGAGTCTGACATTAACTTGACTGCTAACTTGTGTCTCGTCAGATTATTCTACTTAGTATTCTTTGATCGCTTATTCGTTTCGAGTCTGCTCTGCTTCGTGATTTACGTTGTATACATGCATTACTGCTCGTAATATTTCTTCTATACTATACGTAAACTATTGCTTCACTGTCAGAGGATCTTGTTTGAACTTTATTAATTTCATTATCAACAAGGATTTAGATCCAATCTGTTTCGTACCTATTCCTCCTTATCTAAAATGTATATCCAATTATACCCTCATAATATATATATTACCATAATATTCCTTAACTATTATATTGTAAACTTCTTACACCATCAAACTAACACATATTCACTATCACTTCTTAATTACTGCTCATAATGTTATTTTGTATACTAAAGATTTTCAGTTGTTATATAGTACGTTATTCACACCACATTATATATTATGTATGTCTACATTCATTATATTATATACAGTTATAACTCACACTCACGATAATGCAAAATTACATCGCGCATATTCATATTATTATCATATGCTTATTGTACCGATTTACTATACTATATATATAACTATATTAAATATTAATATATGTTATATTAGATTTATAATAATATATATTATATTTATATTATTAATATATAAATATATAATATAATATTATAATAAATATATATATATATATATTCATATATTATATAATTTTACTATATAGTAGATATATTAATAATGATAGGTATTTATATATATATATTTAATTAATATTATTATATAATTTAATATTTATAATAAATTAAACTCAATAGTATATACTTTATATATTATTATATATTATTAATTTTAAATTTATATTTATATTATTATATATATATATATTAATATTATTGATATAATAATATATAATATATATAATATTTATAATAAATATTTAATAATATATTTATATATATTATATAACTATTTTAACTATTAATTCAAACGTCATTTTTATTCGTATGTTCTATATATTAAAGAATTCATATCTCATATTATATGTATTATAATTATCAATATTCGTATATAAATATGGAGGCTAATTAATACTGATTGTATATATATATATAATATATGAGTATATAATAATATCATTTATATATATTATATAATATAAAGAGATTTATATTTATAATTGCATGATTCGGTAGTAGTTGATAGATCAAGTCTTGGCTATTCTCACTCAACAGTCTCACAGTAATACTAATATAGCAGGTATATAAACGTGACATAAAAATGTATATACGATAAGGTGAGGATATAGTATATAACGCTAAAACTATTAACTCAGTGGCGTTTAATCAGATGTCTCAAAGAATAAAATAAATAAGTTGTACGTAGTATACCTAGTTACTCCGCTTACCTCAATACAATCAATCATGTTCTAGTTTACTAATACTCCGGTGTATTATGGTATATATAGAGTTTCACGTGTTTCACAAATATAATAATATATAATGTGCAGTATAGCTCACGGATAATCGTTTGATATTAATTTTACATATACCCCCCTACTGTATAATAATATTGTAGTATTATATTAATAGGCTATTATTTTAAAATAAAATATGAGATAATAATAGTATTCGTAAATACCCTCATATCTCTTAACTAGTAGTATTAACCGTATACTCACTATGGCGATATACTCACTATTATATATATATAATTAATATTAATCTGAACACGTGAGGTGTAATAAGTTTATTATATAACGAGATATATATTTATAATGATATACAAGTAATTAAATAATAAGCTATATTAATATTAAGTTAGATATTGTTATGAAACGCTTGATATTAGCTATCCAATTATTTTGTGTATTTACATATTAAATATATTATAAATATTGATATATATATATAGGTATTATATATATATATATATATATATAGCTCACTCAGTTTGGTCACGATATTCACCAAACAAGCTTTCAAACCGTAGCCGGACGGAGCTTGCACTAAGTTAGATTTTGGCGTTCACGAGAATGGGCGATTGGGAGAAAAGACCAGGCAATTATATAAAAATTTGAGAAGAATCTTCTAGTGTTCCTTGTGATCAGGATAACCCACTAAGAATGATTGAGAAGAGAATTTATTCATATTACAAGTATTACAGATATAGATGGTCTAAGGAAAGAGATAAGTCACTATATATATCGACAGCGAAGCGTAAAAGCACTGAGGCTATCTATGTTACCCACACTCCATCATACTAAGCTACAAAATAACTCGAATGTCAGCAAGAACTCAACTCATAGTCATTATAATAACCAGCCCTTGGTGCTATAGGAGGCGAGTTGTTAGCGTTTAATAAGGTTATATTATATAGGTACGCAAGTGAATGTATATATATATAATCAATGCACCTTTATGTTACCTATCATCGATTAGCGCTTCATGTCCTTTGCGCTGCGTTATATATATATATATATAACTTATTAATAGTAGAAAAGATATGATAAAGCTATAACTTCAAACTTTACGCTCACATACTCAATAAGTAATAGAGGGTCAATGTAGAACTGTGAAAAGTCTTCAACTCCAACCTGTATGTTTTAATTAAAAGTCTACTCATTTTAGGGTCACTTTATGAGATATATATCGACTACTCATATCCTTAAATAAGGCTCAGTGATAGTGAAATTCACAGATACCTACTACCTCACCCGAAATTAGTAAGATAACCTAAGTATCATTAACTAGAGCAGCTCAGATAATGAGGCCCTTGTATAGCTTGACTAGTACATAAGCTGGAGAGAAGGAAAAAAAAAGTCTATATATTACGCTCAGCTATACTAATACAGATAACTATTACAGAATATTATCATTTATGATATATAGGTACTCACGCACTGAGCAACGTTTGTGATGTATGTAATGAGTTATATTCTCATCTTAAGACATTTTTTTATGTTTATATGTCTATTAAAGATCTAAGGTGTTTATATAATATGTCTAAACAGAGAGACTAAAGAGAACCTACGTTCACGAAAGATATAAGGAAAGTTATATATAGAAGGTTGTCTATGATAGAGATGAGGTGATGAAATTTGTAAATGTTTAGTTTTTTAAAAGAATATTAGATATATTCTAAAGGTTCTCAAGGTAACTGACCTATCATCTGAAGATGGTTAAAAATTGTCAAAACTGATAAGAATAGAATCGGAAAGTGATTATTTATAGATTAACGAGAGGCAATTACTATGAAAGTAAAATGAGGGATAGCTCACTCAGTTAATTTGAATATACAGTGCAAGTTGTAAAGAATGAAGGGTCGAGTCATTCACGGGCATATCAGAGTATGGAATAGATAGTTAGTAATGTTGCATAGGTGAGTAAAGATCATTGAATGATAAAGATAAGAATAAAGTAGTGAGGAGTATTAAGACAAGATACCTACTGAAGGAAAACCACATTGAAAGAAGAAGTCGCTACCTAATCATACATACATGATACCTAGATATTGAGCGAATTTGTAGATAAAATATAGACTATAATGTAAGCAAAGAGTAAGAGGAAACCTCAAGGAGAGTAGCTTGTGAAGAGACTCTTAAGTATGACGTTCTGCCATAACCGGTCATAAGCTCATTGAATATATTATATGTAAGCTGCACACCATCAACAAGTCTCCCCGTAGTTGCTATAGAGACGGAAAAACTCACCTAAATTACTCACTACTAATTAGAATAGAGGAAAGTATATATCAGCCTCTCTAAGTAACCTCGAGCGCCGAAAGCTATATTAATAGCGTATTGATACTCATTATCGGAAAGGAAATAGGATGAGGATATCTACAGACTGATCTAAAGAAATGAGAGTTTGAGATAGGTATATATATATATAGGTTTCCAAAGATCTTAGATAGAATACCTATAATCAATGGCAGCATGCTTATACTTGTGGACTCGATAAGTTATATATAAGGATCAGAGCTGTACTTCCTTTTTCGGACTAGGTATGTATACATGTGCACGTGTCTTACACATTACTACTAGAGGGAAAGTTTAGTATTAGATGACAGAGAATATAGTTGAACGATGGGTGGGGTTATTCAGCTATTTATATATATATATATATATATATTATATATATATATAATATATATATATTATATCATATAAAACTTTATTATATATAAAATTATTATAAGAATTAATAATTACATAATAAAAATAATTTGAAAAATCCATATTTCTATTATTATCGCTGTACAATTCATTACAGATTTTATAACTTATATATTAATTAATATAGTATATATTAATATTATATATAATATATAATAATTATATATATATATTATATATTATTATATATTATTAAATTAAAATCCTTTCTTCTTCTAAAAGTGAAGTTTTAAATTTCTAACTTATTTTGTTTTTTAAGTGTCTGGTCATTATACAGTAAATTAGTTTAAGGTATCATTTTAAAATTAATCTAAAAATAGATATTATCAGGTTTGTACTAAACTAACAAAAGAAGGAATAATGGCATAAACTATATATTTATATAGAAATATATATATAAATATAATAATGTCCAGCTCATTTTTATGGTTAAAAGCGTTAATTTTAATTAGCTCTCACGTGGGATTATATATCTATATACGTGTATTTCGTTTTTATATAGTTTGCATATAATTTCTATTATATTAGATAACATACTTTTAGTGCTAAAAAAAATAATAGTGAGAATATTTATTAATATAGTAATCATCACGAAAGTTTGAGTCAAAAAATAGATCGTTATATCTATAATGGTTAACCTACTGTGTCAGAGCACTAAGTAGCACGAGTTAAATGACCATGAGTAGTCGCCTCTGTATATAATATATATAACGATTGACAGGATCATATTTTAGGGTTATTTAAATTATTTATTTTATAATGGTTGTTTTAAAGTAAAATGTTTCTCACCTGCAAGTCAATAAATTGTTGAAAAAAAAAAAAAGCTAATAATATTCTGTTTTAATATTTTCGCACAAGAAGGAGAAATGGATTTGGCACAGGTCTAATATCCAAATGAAATTATTGCCTTAGGCAAAGTCTCCAGGCTATTAACCTGTCACAAAAATTCTATCCCACACACCTCTATGGGAAACTCTTTATTAAGGAGAAGAAAAAAAAAGATTAAAAATTTTAAAAAATAAAAACAAAATTACTTTTTTTAAAAAAAGGAACATTTTTTTGTTAGTTTATCCAATACAGATTTTAATTCTTATTTTTTACTATAATTTTAATTATTTTTTTTATTATTATTTATTCCTCCCACACTCACATCATATAGATTCAACTGAGCAATAATTTCTTTTCTTTTTTTATTCTTTTTTTTCTTTTCACGAAGTGCGTAAAAAAACGATATTTTTCGTTCACTCTCATTAGCCATTGTCTTTTTAACTTGCATTCCTAGTCTACAATTCTCGTGTGAGGCCCTTTTTTTATAATTAATTCTTAATTACATTCTTTTTTATAATTAGCCAGTAAGATTCTTAATTATGTCTGGCTCATTAATAACATATTGGTAAAATTACTTCTTCATAGGGTTAAACTATCTCATTACTTATCTACTCTCTTTTACATAAAATGCATCTTTATCTCTCTCTCTTACTTTCTCTTCTATCTCATCCATCATCTCTCTCTCCTCCTCTCATCTCTTCTCTCTACTCATCTTTATCTCTCATCTCAATCTTCATATATATATGTAGGGGTGTCTGCATTGCCTCCTTATATGAATTTAATTAATTCATCTTTTCAAAATATTCATTTTTATCATTTTATAAAGTCTCTGTGTTTATTATATAAATATATTTTATTATATAAATAACTATTCTTTTATTTATTATTTCTTTTTATTTATATTTATATGTCTCACAATTGTGAAAAGATTACAATCTGATAAATGTTTAACACCCAGTCTAAATTCTTCGGTAAGTTTATGAAGTAAATGGAATTCCATTATTTGATGTACTAATCACTATAGTTTCCAGCTATCATCTCTTTAGATTGTTTATTCCTCCAACCACCTTAAATGATCCCCCCCCCTTCAGGGAAGTGAGCATATAAAAGTTACACAGGGTTAGATATTAGATCTTATGAGATAATATTTTGAGCGTAGAGAAAGAGGAGGTTATGTAGAACCCTTTAACTACGAATCGATAGGTATTTATCAGCACCTTGTATCATCGTATCTGAACTCATTTGAAATTGTATGGTGAATTTATACCCTCATAATATAGTACAAAGTACAAAATCATAACCTGAAAAATTCTGTAGGTAAGATTAATATTTATTTATATATATTAATTAATATATATATATATTAATATATAATATATTATTATAATATTATATATAAGGATATTATATAATATAATATATATATATGTATATATATATTAATATTAATATATATATTAATTATATTATATATTATTATTAATATAATTAATAATTATATATATATATATATATATATATATATATATATATTACATATATATATAGTGAGTGAGTATTATATATATATATATAATTATATATATATATATATATTTATATATAACAGGGCCATTAATAGCCTGAAATTTTCTCAGGGGTTATATTAGGGAGATTAATAATATATAATATATATATTATATTATATGCAATTGACTCTATAAATAGCATTATATATTATAGTCAACACAAAATATTTTATACCTTTTATTATATGTGAATGTCATAAATATAAATCTGATATATTAATTCTAGCTGTTATGAAACTAGTTACTTACTCATCCTCCGCCCCCTCCTTATCTACTCAACTCTCTATTACTCTCTCCCATGGAAATACACTAATCTATTAATATCATCACTCTTTAATTATCTAGTTTCAATTTGCTATACAATAACTAAGATTCTGTTATTTGCAATACGTACTTACTACATAGATTTATGATAAATACCAGCCTAAACAGAATATGTAAACTAGAGCAGTCTGCTCAGACTCATTATTTTAAAATCTCCGATTCAGGTTCCGAACCCACGCATTTTATATAATATTCAAGTCCTATAATTTCCGATATAATTATCAAATTTCAGTGTAACATATAAAAGTGAATATATACACTATCTGAATTATTCGCCTAAAAGCATATCTATATTATTTATATGTTTTTTATGTCAGAATAAATCATCATATCGATACCCATCTTTTGGATTATGAGTCTCATATTTTGACAGCTCGTCTATACATATAGTTTAGGAAAGATTATATCTAAGGTAAGTATTATTCTTCATTATCTATAATTATAAATACATTGAAGCCGTGTAATAGAGTGAGTTAATACTCATTATTAGTTTAATATTTATACTATTAACAATAATTAATTTTTGTATTTTTTTTATCATACTGATTAATTATTTATATAATTTAATTAATTATATAATTAAATATTTTTTAAATTATTTTTATATAATAATTATTATTTATTTAATTATTATAATATTATTTATTATTGTTATTATTATTTCATTATATATATTAATTATTTTTATTATTATATTAAATATTAATTATTATTTATATGTTATTTTATTTAGTGTGATTAGATTATATTTAGTTAGTAGTTAAGACTATTTATTATATATTATTATTATTATTTTATTATTATATTAATTATTATTATATTAATTATTATTATATTATTTTTATTATTTATTATATATTAATGTTATAATTTAATTATATTATAATTATTTAATTATATATTATTATTATTATTATTATTATTTATTATAATTAATTTATAGTTATATATTTTTATTTTATTATTTTATTATGTTATGTATTAATATTATAATTATTATTATTATTTAATATTATTATTAATTATTATTATTATTTAATTAATTATTAATTATTATTATTTTATATTATTCAATAATTTATTATTATTATTATTTTAATTATTTATTATTATTATATTATTATTTTATGTATTAT
Organism: Trachelipus rathkii; assembly: GCA_015478945.1. NCBI lineage: Eukaryota > Metazoa > Arthropoda > Malacostraca > Isopoda > Trachelipodidae > Trachelipus > Trachelipus rathkii. Next base: position 19,378 of record JABUQX010117488.1, on the reverse strand, counting down.
AATTTAATTATTTATTTATATATTATTTTTATTAATTAATGTATTATTATTATTATTAGTTATAATTTATAATATTATTTATATTATTAATTATTATTTAATATTTAATTATTATTTATAATTTTATTAATTTTATAATTTAATTTAATTTATAATTTAATTATTATTATTTATTATTATATTATTATTATTATTAATTCTCATTACTATATAATTATTTAATTATTATAATATATTATTTAATTATTACTGTAATTTAATTATTTAAGTATATTATATATTTATCATTAATTTTATAAACACCACACTAAACTTACATATTCTTATTTATAACATTATTGTCATTAGTGAATTATTATTATTTGTTCTAAATTTTAATATTTCTATATTATATATTACAATTTATAACATATTTATTAATTTTTAAAATATTTTTGCTTTCATGATATAAAATAATTTAATTAAAATTTTAAAAGATATTTAGTATTATTATTGTTAATATTATTATTAATTATTTATAATTATTATTATTATTATTCATTATATTTAAATGTAATTATTTAATTTTTTATGAATTATTATTATAGTATTTTATATTATTGTGAACAAATATCATATAGACAAGGTCTTCACTACCGATACGTGGAAGGTAATTTACTTTTAACAAATATTATTATATTTAAAATATTATCAATTTATTAGTACGGATTGGTTTATAACTGAAGTGTTTATACTTCTTAGTATTATTAATGATATATTATTAATTATTATATTTATTTTAATTTTTATATTTATATATTATTTATTATTAATTAATTAATATTTTATAATATAGTATTTATATGTCTCTATATAATGGGTAAATTATAATATAACTTTAGATAGAAAAATTACATCTTACTGAAATACCTATTATATTTAATATATATATATATTAATTAAATATATATTATATATTATTAATATACTTAATATATTTATATATGTATTATATTAATTATATGATTGATTCAATATATTAAATTTTAAATATATATATTAATTACTCTCTATCACTCATATACATATAATACTCAATATACTCATATATACATCTCTCTCTATATATATATATTTTCCTATCTATACTTATATACATTATATATATATATATTATATACTCATATTTGTCCTTATATAGTATAGTATAGTATATAATATATATTGTATTACTAATCGGTCTATCGGTTTAATATGTAAGTCTGATGATACATAATATTAATATATATCATATCTGTATCTAGAGCAATAGCAATATATGAATCTGTGAAGTATTCGAGTCTCAATACTTTTGCTGTAGTGATTCTTTTCCCAAATTAGAGCCGTTATTTTTACTTCTCTTGAGGGGACGGACGAAAGAAATATGATAGACTTTATAAAATACGGAATTATAAAATGTTTGTGCCATTTTAAGGTTTGTATATTATTTTTGTTAGTGTGCTAGCTAATAGATTTTTATATTATTATTATTATATTATTATTATTCTTATTATTATTATATTATATTATTATCATTATCATTATCATTATCATTACATTATCATTAATCATTATCATTATCATATCATTATCATTCATATCCATTATCATTATCATTATCATTATTATCTATTATTGATTATTATTATTATTATTATTATTATTATTATTATTATTATTATTATTATTATTACATATAAAATAATTACGTTTTACAAGTTAGGAGAGATTTGGTGGTATTTTTCTGCTATTAAATTAAGAACTAGTAAAACTAGCAAATGTGATAAAAATGGGCCAGTCCTAAAATATGAATGATATTCCCTTTCTCTCATTTTGATAATATATATATATATATATATATATATATATAATTATTTATTATTTAATTATTATTATATATATATATATATAATAAATATATATATAATATATATATATACTAATATATATATATAATAATATATATATATTTATATATATAATACTATATAATAGTTATATATATATATATTAATATATATATAATAGTATATATAATATATAATATATGAATTAATAATTCTGTCATGCAAATACTAACTGGATTAGGGAGAGAGCGTAAACAGACGGTGCGTTCGCAGATCTTATTCTGCCGGCCCGAATAAATTCGATCCACCAAAGAAATTACCCTAGTTTTGGCTCCATAATAATAATAATAATAATAATAATAATAATAATAAAATAAATAATAATAATAATAATAATAATAATAATAATATATATATATAAGAATAATATATATATATATATAGTATATATATATAATATATATATAATATAATATATATATATATATATATATATATATATATAATATTCTATCTATCTGATAGGTTTCTGTTGCTAAATATATTAACTCCAACTGAAAATGACTCCCAATATTATAGCTGACAAATTATCACTTTAGAGCGCTAACTCAAAAATCAGTACATATAGTGTCTTTATCGGCATATTTCGTGATTTAGAACTCAGCACACCTTGGCCGGCGATTCTATCGATAATATAACGATTTGTTATAATATATTATCCTATCTTATATCACTCCTATCTACTTTCCTCGCATAGCTATGTCCGATATGTACTACTTTACCTGTGATTACATATTATAATCGGTCCAATGGTACTCTGAAACTATGATAGTAAACATTTAAGTAGTAAATTAGCGGTGGCCCGATGTACATACTACTCCGAGATTGTAGAGGTCGTCCACACCTCAGTACCCTCGGCAAATATGACCCCTCATATCCACAGTAACTTATATACATATTTACCTATCAGTGATGGAAGCGCGCATATGCCCCTCAATAACTCAGATTTCACTGAAAATAAATATCCAGGGGTCGAAGCCGCCCTGAACCCTTCCTAACTAAATCGCCCTATAGCCTCTAATATAACACCAACAGGTTGAAGAACTAAGGGTAAATCACTAAGACAGTGGTAAGAAATCTTAACATCAGGAAAAGAATGAAACAGTGCCTGTCTCAGCGGGAAAAAACAGGGACATAACCATGGCACTGTATAATAAACAGTGGCCATCTGAAAGAATAGGATACATTTATACCAATTCCCTTAAATTCATTCTAGGTCCCATAGATCTTGTTGCACTACGGCTTTAAACTCCCTTAACAGAAGGTATACAAGACCTACCCAAATGAGGGACTTCGAAAATCTCCCTTAAAAAGGGAGATGACTATTTCTAAGCCCAAGAACTTCATATAATGACAAGTGATGGGCTTCTTTCCAAGGACTGGCTTAAAGAAAAAGGTGGTGATGTATCTGGTCCTTCTGAAGGAGGTGGAGCGAAGCTTAAAGAGTAGAACTCCAAACAAGAACAATACTCATTTCATGATTCTCCTCATCCTAGTACTTAGAATTTAAATTGTTGATAAGTTCCAAAATGGAGTAAAATTAAGTACAAGCCACATTAGAAGTGTAAAAATATACTTTACATAAAAAGCTTCCTTCTCCCTAGCAAACCTATCACCTTGAAGTTGTTTCATTTACTACTTCTCCTTATCTTTATTGAATTACTTTTATAATTGTCAGTAGTCTATTTTTCCTTTATATTGCAAATATGATTCATCAATAGCGCTCATCGGCTAAAGGTGTAGGTCAGCTTTATTATAAAAATTTCTATTTTACGTTTTTAAATACGTACTTTCGTATGTAAAACCGTTAATAACTGTACATTAATGTTGGTTTAGTAGTACATTTTAATATTTACGAAGAAATTAACAATGGATCGTTATTTTAATGGAAAACTTCGATTAAACCCTAATAGGGTTATGCACTTTGATGACCTATCTTTCGAGTGGGAAGAGTCTCTTGTATTTTTTCTGCATGTGTATTTTCTTTTGTGCATAGTCAGCATAATAATGAGAAGAGGATATAATAATGTAACATTCGTTTTTGCTCTATCGCTATTTCTTAAGACTTTGGATATTATAGATCAGAAATTTGGATATCTTTACATTCATGAATTTCGACTATCTTTTAACTGAAAAAATGAGGCTGGTGAAGTTCGGTCTGCATACGTATAGGAAGATAACGATCTTACAAACAGTGTTCATTAAAATATATCTTCCAAACAATGTACAACCAATCTGCCCAAGCACACAAGAACACAACATGGAAACTAGGGTCACGTACCACCTACTTCTAATCCCCTTTCTCGTCCTGGTTGTGAATAATATTTCAATATGAGAGAACATACTTTTAGCTAATCTTAGTAAGAGACGAATAGCCAGTAGCTGTTCTCTCGGACAACAAACATGCCCCATCAACATACTACAACAGAAAATTTGGGTACCGTTAAGAGGTGTGAGTTGCGTCGAAATAAAATCGTGAGAAGAATTCTGATATATGCTGGGACAGGCGGAGAAATCTTCTTCCTCTTCTAGTTTTGATCATTGTATTACAAATTATAGCCAGAGAATGGATGTTCTATACCCGCCGCACTATCTGCTCTATTCAGGAGGTATAACTGCTCTTAGACAATTACATTTAGGGAGCTTAAAAAAGTAAGAGATCTATGTCGTCTTCAATTAGATAAGCCAGGAAACTCTCGGAATGTGCTAAAAGAAGAAAAAGAGGCGAATTAGAGCAGCTGAAGATAAAAGCTGAGAAGGTAAGAGAGAATCAATTGATCAAAAGACAAAGAGACCAAAAAATAGAGCTTCATATTTCCTAGAAGTAATAAAATTAGACTTTGCACTAAATCCCAAGTACTACTAGTTCAAACTATGGTCAATACCACTCTTCTTTTATTTTTTTTCACACCACTCCTCCCACATTTCGTTGCCGGTATTGTACTCACGTATTAGTGCTTTAGAATAGAATTAACTTTTATTCTCGTTATTTCGTTATTAATAATAGAGATGAACGTGAAACCTACACGAAGGTATATATGTTATCTTTATATGTTTGTAAAGAGAAACCCTAGCACGAGAACCGCTGTGAACCCAAACTAACCTCCTCTTGTACGTAACCCTATACTCTCCCCCGTTGATGTCCCGGCCTCTGATTTTAGGGTCTTAATTTTGTATTTTGGAATAAGAGCAAAGTCCAAAAGAAAAGCGAAAAAAAAATATGGTAAAGAAGATATTTGTAGAGCATGGTGAGATATTGCTCATAGGTCCCCGACTAGTGCCCTTAACATCTGCATTTGGCAGGGTATTATTTACGTAAAAATTTTAATTGCCTTTCATTAGTGTTCATAATTTGGCTATCACCTTACCCAATCTAACTAATGTTTCTGGAATGGAATTCTAACTTTTAACACAATACTATCTTTCAATTGCAAATATTAAGAATTTTCACTTAGTGCTAAACTACATCTCTCTCTCAAATAAATGTTATTGAAATCGGCTCATTTTCAACATATTTTGTGAAAAGACACGTGCCTGGGCCCTCATATACATAATATCTTGCGGTAATTTGCACTCTTTGTTTACTGTGTCCACTCATAATTTGAAGTTCACTCCCAAGGGGCACTGTTAAGGAGCGTCTCTGCGGCTATGGCTTTATCTGGCGGTTTTTCATATTTTTCCATCTTTCCTTATTGATGTGTGAATGTGTTAACACAAAGAAATAAATAAATAAAAAAGGTGCTAAGAATGGAAAATGATGTTTTTTTTATTATATCATATAAGTATTTTAGTCTCAAGAGCTGAAAAATTTGGGCTAATGAGACAGGGAGCGACCAACACAAACAGGAAGAAAACCACATGGAGATTCAAAGTCTAACCGAACGGTGAAACCCCAAAACATTTTCAAGCCTTTTGGGTAAGACACCTAAATGCTATTTTAAATTAGTGACATATATACCTATATAAGTAAAGATTCTTTGCTCTAGACCTGTAACCAATAAAAATAGATAAAATAAAATCACAGTACTGAAGCCGAGAAGTTATCTAGCTTCTCACTATCAATGGGATAACCATGATCATGATAGATGACGGTAATAGTGCTTGCATTACAGTGACAAATTAAAAACCTTAACGATAAGTAATGGGGGAACAAGAGGTTTGATATGTAGTACCGATACATCCGAGAATAAAGTTCGAATGGTCCCGGAAGCATACGATACCGAAATATCTCTACTTATTTTTGAACACTCATCACGCTGTCGCACGAAATACGTTATACTTTACACAATCATACAATAAAAAGTACAGCAGTAAATAAGAAATACAGAACATTTCGCCCCTGTATACTTACGGCAGACAATACAGAGGATTCTGCATTCACGTATGATAACAGTTTCCCGTAACAACATATTCACGCATTGAGTAGCGACCTCCAAAATATGTTCTAATTAAAAATTCTATGTAGTGCCACAATTTGCAATAAACTTGTTAGAAATATAGTTGGGAGATTGAAGAATGTCAAACATAAGCGTATACTTAATAAGAAGCAATATGGAAAGAATAATACCGGCTCTGGACACTAGCAGAAATTGAGGAATAAAATTACCTGTTAATTAACATCTTTGTTTATGTTTGTGTTTATTCAAGCCATAAAAGATATATACATATGGTTACAGTGTTACGCGAATAAGTTAGTCTCATTATTATTATACAAAGTTTAGTGAGCGGGAGCCTAAGACATAATTTATATTTAACAATGTATCTTACCACACTCTTCACAAGTACAAATGCAATGCTCTGAACTACTAAACAAGCCCAAAGACAGAAATAAATTATATTTAAGAGATTAAGTGGAAATAAGAAGAGGACCGTCAGATAATAAATTCATCTGGATATAAGAACACAAAACACACACCACCACAAAACCTAATATACGTCAAACACGACATAATAGAATCCATCTTCCCTTACACGAATTAAAGGAATTACCTAGAGAGTATAGTTGATATTAAGAGTTATGCTCATAGTTAGATATCCTTTTGGCAGAGACTAAATGGATAAAGTAATTAATTGAATTGATAACTCTTACTTTTATAGCTATAAAAAGATTGAGGAGTATCTAATTTCAATACTCAATTAATTATCTAAAATCTATTAATCTTATGTTAATAAATGAGTCAAACCAATTTATAACCGTATATAATTGTAGTCGTTGTAGAAGAGAGAAGGCCTGGGGAGGTGTCTGAGTGACCCAAAAAAACATTAAGCTTTCACTAGATAATCTGGCGAAAGCCTGTGTTCTTTTTTGGGGTTTTACATTCCCACCTACACTAAAAATATGCTCGCTCTCGACTGAAGGAGGGAAGGGTGATAATTATTTCTTGCAAGTACTGATAATAATTGGAAAACCTTGGCCCCATTTGTCATGCCATCCACATGAAAATTTATCTCTTCTGATGGGCGAGACACATCTCCATGTTTTCGTTGAGCCTTATCTCCTCTTTCACAGATGCCAAATTTGAATTATCTTTAGCTCTTCCTCGATGACTCTCTCTTCAGTTTTTTTCGATGGCGGTTCCTTGGTGTGATTCCTGTTGAAAGTGAATAGATGTCAACATATCCTGAACAAACTATTGAGTTAACTATTATCCAAACTCTTCATCATTCAGTATGTTTATTTGCCTGAATGAAAGCCACTATCGTCACTATCAGTGCTGTTGCCAGGGGTGCTGATAAGGCGGTTTCCACCTCTATGAATCTTTTTTTTGATCACGCGAGCAAGATCCTTCGGCTATGCTATCTTAAATGCATTCTAGAATGGTTCACCGTCGGAATGCCGTTTCTTGTTTTTTTTTTTTTTTTTTTTTTTTTTTTTTGTTTCGGGGTTTCAGCTTAGCTTAATAAAATTCCTTATTTAGAACCTTTTATTTATTTTATTTTTTTTACAGTTTCACCGGCAAATTACCGCAGATAAGCAACAGACGCAGCGCCTTTTAAAGTTGAGGGAGATTAAAGATTAGAAACAAAGAGTGCAGAATTACGCAGATAAGCACAGACGCAGGCTGTAAAGTGAGGGAGATAAATTGAGTAGGAAACACAGAAGATGGGAAGAGAATTCCACAGACAGAGGTGGCAGGAAAGAAAAGAAGCACCGCAGGGAACTAGTCTGGAGTTACTAAATCATCAACACAAAACTCATGTGCCTACACAGCACCCTTTGCTGCTACGGGGGACGGTCGCTAAAGGTATGGTACGCGAGTGGAGGTTCCCAGGAGCACTTGCCGCTACTGTACCTATAGAAAAGAGACATAAGAGCACCAACATTCGCGCCGACAAAGATAGAGGCGTTCAAGTCAGTTTGAACTAGAAAGTACAGGATAGTTTGTAAGCCTCTTGGTCTTTGACTCTACCCTATCCAAAAGCCGGATTAAACCAGAGCCCCCCATATAGGAGCAGCAGTACTCCATAAAAGCGCGGAAAGATTTTTGGAAATGAAACCTTGCTATAGCTGAGTAGTTAACCTGAAGAAGAGGAAAAAAAGTTCGCAGTCTAAACAGAACTCAGTCCAGTTTCCTTGAGGCCACCCTAGTACCCGTTGTGATTTGTGACCGTTTTCCAAGACATTTGGTTTATGTTAATTTAATGCGAAGGATGTTTACTATTTGTCAACAGGAGAGACGAGCAAACCGCGAAAGATCGAAAGAGATAAGGGAAAGTTAGTGTCTTAGAGAGGGAGTTTTGTTGAAGCTGGGTTTTTAAAGAACTAAATTTCACAAGGTTGGAACGACCCCACCAGGAAAATTTCTATCCAGATCAGGCCCAAGTAGATTTAAGACGAAGCAATTCTAGGAGTAAAGAGGGAAGCAGGAATTAAAATGAGTGAAAATGAAGGGTCGAGTCATCGCATATGAGTGGATAGAGTTAGATGTGCAGTGAGAAGATCATTAATGAAAAGCAGGAATAAAGTAGGAGAAATATAGAACCCTGAGGAACACCACTAATTGACAGAAAAAGAAGAAATAAAGTCGCCCCATCAAAAACAGCCGATATTGAGCGATTTTGAAGAAAGCTAGACATAAGTAAGCAAAGAGAAGAATTAAACCCAAAGGAGGTGTAGCCTTGGAAAAACAGTGGCGCGTGTCATACCCGGTCAGATGCTTTGGATATGTCAATTGCCACCACACAAGGCTTTCCTTAGTCCTTAAGAACGGGAAAAGACAAAAAATCTTTGAATATGATAGTTTATCGCTAGTAGACCTCGAGTGCCGAAAGCCGTACTGCCGATCGGAAAGAAGGGGAATGAGATTCCAGTATGGTCTAAGAAGTGAGATTTTAGAAGGGTTTTCAAAGATCTTAGACATAATACAAGCGAGAGCAATAGGGAATAGTTAGAAAATTTCAGACTGGCTTCCTTTTTTCGGAATAGGTTGAAAAAATGTGACCTTCCAAACTG
>JABUQX010117488.1:0-2500 GCA_015478945.1 Trachelipus rathkii | reverse complement strand
GTAGTAGTAAAGAGAGATAATTCTGGTGGTTTTAATTTGATAGAGTGACCCTGCCTTTAGGAAGCCCAATTTGATAGAGGGACCCTGCCTTTAGGAAGCCCCATTTGATACAGGGACCCTGCCTTTAGGAATTCCCGTCACCTTCTAACTTCAGAAACTCAAGCTATTTATATTTCATCCCTGATTCGTTCAAAACTTATTCTCCGTGAACCTAAACACTTTTTTCTCTGTAGAAAGTGCAATAATCTTTTTTGTTCCTCTTCCTCAAGTCTTTCAGGGAATTTTGCTAAAAATTGTTTACACAACATTGTTTCTTCATCTTTTCCTCCCTGCCGTTTTAGCTTCGGATACTGCTGAACTCTTCGTTCAAAGCCTTGCTACTAATTCCACCTTGGACGATTTCGGCGCTATTGTTCTTTCTACACCTCCCCCTCAAATTAATTTCTTCTAAAATTATCATTTCTGCTCTCTCTGAGCTTGACACTAACAGTTCGTATGGCCCTGATGGTATACTGTTTGTGGTTCTCAAAACTTGGGCATCCGAGCTTGCAAACTGCCATAGGAAGTTATTTCGTCTCTTTCTTTCAAGTTCAACCTTCCCTTCTTGCTGGAATCATGCCGTTAAAAGGGGACCGTGGTAGATTTCCTTTTAGCCTATCGTGGCTGGGAGGTAAAACTCTTGGTTTTAACATCATAGGGTAAGGGTTCAAACCCACCTGGGACCATATGTTTATGTCCAATTTGTAATGCGAACATGCATTTATTTTCATCCATAAATATGCAGTCCCGATAAAAAATTACCCAGTCTTGCCTGGCCGAGTGTAAGGCGGGGAGTCTTCCCGGAGATAACTGAATGGTGGAATGATCATGATCCGTGGTAGATTTTTTTTAGAATATCGTGGGCTGGGATAAATACTCTTGGTTTTAACATCATACGGGTAGGGTCAAACCACCTGGGGGTCTAATGTTTATGTAAATTGTATGACAGTAACATGCTTTATTTGCATCCATACAATATGCAAGTCCGATAAAAATACCCAGTCTTGTCCCCTGGCCCGGTGTAGGCGGGGAGTCTCCGTGAGATTAACCGGATGGTGGAATACATAATGCTTGTAGATTCTTTAGAATTATCGTGGCTGGGAAGTAAAGACTCTGGTTTTAACATCATAGGTAAGGGTTCAAACCCTATATGTATAATGTTATGTACAATTTGTTAATGCGAACATGCATTTATTTTCATCCATACAATATGCAGTCCCGATAAAAAATTACCGCAGTCTTGCCTGCCCGAGTGTAGGCGGGGGAGTCTTCCGGAGGATAACAGATGGTGGAATATCATCAATACTTGGTAGATTTCCTTTTAGCCTCTTGGCTGGGAGGTAAAACTCTTGGTTTAACATCATAGGGTAAGGGTTCAAACCACTGGGACATATGTTTTTGTCAATTGTGTATGTGAAAATGCATTTTGTTGTCATCCATAAATATGCTAGTTCCGATAAAAAATTACCAGTCTTGCCCCTGGCCGAGTGTAGCGGGGGAGTCTTCGCGGAGGATAACCGATGGTGGAATATCATCAATCTCTTGGAGAAGTTCTCTTTTAGCCTATTCGGGTGGGAGGTAAATACTCTAATTTTAACATCAATAGGGTAAGGGTTCAATACCGCACCCGGGACATAATGTTTTAAATGTACAATTGTTCATGCGAGCATTGCATGTTATTCATCCATACAATATTGCAGTCCAATAAAAAATTTCTATGTCTTGCCCGTGCCGAGTGTAGGCGGAGGAGTCTTCCGGAGGATAACCGATGGTGGAATATTATCAATCCTTGGTAGATTTCCTCTTAGCCTATCGTGGCTGGGAGGTAAAAACTCTTGTTTAAATCATAGGGTAAGGGTTCAACCATCCTGGGACATAATGTTTATATACAATTTGTAATGCGAGACATCATTATTTCAGTCCATAAATATTGCAGTTCCAATGAAAAAATTATTCCCAGTCGTTGCCCCTGGCCCGATGTGGCGGGGAGTCTTCCTGGAGGATGAACCGATGGTGGAAATATCATCAATCCTTGGTAGATTCCTTTTAGCTATCGTGGTGGGAGCTAAATACTCTTGGTTTTTAACATATAGGGTAAGGTTCAAACCTCACTGGACATAAGGTTTAAAAAAAAAAAAAAATTGTTTTAAAAAAAAACCAAAATTATTTGGGTAAAATGCGGAAACATGTGGGGGTTTATTTACATCCATTACAATATGTAGTTACGATAAAAATTAACCAGTCTTGCCCTGGCCTCTAGTGTAAGGGGGAGTCTTCCGAGGATAACGGTGGTGGATATCATAAATCCTTGTGAGATTTCCCTTTAGCCTATCGTGGCTGGGAGGTAAATCTCTTGGTTTTAACATCATAGGGTAAGGGTTTAAACCCACCTGGGACATAATGTTTATGTACAATTTGTAATGCGAACATGTGTTTATTTTCATCCATACAATATGCAGTC
>JABUQX010117487.1:0-17811 GCA_015478945.1 Trachelipus rathkii | reverse complement strand
GAAAATAAAAATATAGAAAATAAAAAGTAAATAATTAAAGAAATAATATTATTATATATATATATGATTATATATATATATAAATATATATGATATATATAATATATATAATAATATATATATATATATACTATATAGATAATATATATAATATAATATATTATATATATATATTCAGAGGCGACTCCTACACTCGTGCTGCTCATGTTTAGCATGAGTGTATCATCATAAAAACGATCGGAAAGCATAAATATTGATGATTGAATAAAATTGCTCTTAATTTTTTTGCAAAATTGGTCATCTGAAAACGATATATATTTACGATAATCGACATATAAACGATTATGTAATAACTTACAAACCAAAATGGTCTAAGAATTCAATCCGCCATTGAACTAATGCTATCTATTCAATCAATTATAAAAGGTGACATCTCGGGCCTTCTCGCGAAAAAGCGGAGAGAATACATATTCGTGAATTTAATTATTTACAAGTGTTTTTTTTTCCTAAGAATCTAATAAAATTCGTTTAATTTAAAAAAAAATTAAAGGATAAAATATTTATTTTCTCTTAATGCACATTTCGGATAACAATAATTTATATATATTTAAATCTAATACCTGAATTTGAAAGAAAAACTAGTAGCAGTTTCACATATTCCTATAAATAATTTTGTATATAATAACTCAAATAATTAATTTGGAATAATGAATATTGTGTAATATGTATATATATATATATATACTATATAATAAATATATAACTATATAATATATATAAGTATATACTAGTATAATATATATATAGATATAGATATATAGTATATTATATATATATATAATATATATACGGATATTATATATATATAAATTATTAAAAATCAACAATTAAGGTTAATTAATCAGTTATAATAATATTAATGCTTGCTGTGACGGGGCCTGTCTTTGGGAGTATGTACTTATGGGGAAGATTCCAATATTCGCGTTCCACGCTAGAGCCCAATTCCCCCCCCCCCCCCAAAAAAAAAAAAAGAAAAAAAAATTCGGAAATTTTCAGCCTATTTGACCCTATAAAACACCAAACTGTAGGCCTTTTTTTTGCCCCTCTATAAACCGTCGTCTTTAGAAGTGTGTTCTGTGTTTGTAGTCATTTCTCAGAATTTTTCAATTTTCAAAACCCTATTGTTATTAATTTGTTCGTAGTCATAAACTTCTCAGAATTTTTCGAAAATGACTTCACACTTGAAATATCAGCAGATGGGTCGCATTACCTACAAAATGCACGAAGTACTTTTTCGATTTTTTTGAGTTTATTGTCCAATTTCAAATACACACTTTTTTTTGGCATTTTAAAATGAAAAAATTGCGATAATTTTTTTTCTGTTCGTGCTAAGTGGATGGAATTTTCAGGGCATAAGTAATCGGGAGAGATGCACATTTTTTACTTAAATAATTTCTTTGTATATGCATTAGTTTGGGATTTGTTCTTGGAACAAATTTTCAAAAAAACAAACAAAAAAACATGAAACAAGAGTTGTTGGTTTCTCCTTTCCAGACCATCTTATTATTCTCTCGAAAAAATCGATATAACACAAAATTAATGATGGATCCAGTGAACTGTGGCAAGCGTTTCACCCACCTACAGCCCACTTAATGGAGGGTCTGTTTTTTCACTTTGTTGTTTGTTGTTTCTTCGCTGTAGGACATTGCAGGGCAGTATACCCTGCCCAACAGTGTCCCAGATAGCCCCCTCCACCAACGACATGAGTAAGCATGTGTGTTTTTAAGTTTCCTTTCTGATTACACTCATAGTCACACTCAGAACGTTTGAATAATTTTCTTTTTTTTTTTTTTTAAGGTCTGGTAAAATTTTTATTACCTGCAAAAGGACACAACCCTGCCCATCAACTTCAAATGTAACCGATATGGGAACTGTGGGAAACGCAACTGATTGTTGGAGCAATTTGTTTTGCTCGTTGATGGTGAAAGTTTCAATAACAGATCCCATGGTCACCAAAACAGTTAAATCTACAGGTCCTCGAGCAACTGTTTCTTCAAATGCAGCCAGAGCTTGAAGGGCCATTACTGTATCCTTTAATAAATAAAGAGAAAACGCTACACACCACACACACACACACACACAACACATATATATAGATATATATTTATATATAATATAATATATATATTATACAATTATGTAATATAAAACTATAATTATTACTATATATATATAATATATAGATATATTGATATATTACTATTATGATAAAGATAACGTACTTATCACTTCTACACCTCACTACCCTTTAAAATTTCACTTCGCTAGGAATAAACCATGGGCCCTAGCACGGCCTAGCAAGATGACCGCGTAAGTGTTGACGATTACGCCACGATGGACTAAAAGAAAGACGCGGAGAAAATGTTCCCTGTAGTGAATATATCACCACCAAACAGGAACCACAACGCGCTCCTCCCGTCCATACACACTCTGGCGTAGGGTCAAAACAGAGCACCGCACAGAGTGAAAATACTTCTTAACCGGGGAATATAATGTGAAATTAAATAAGATAGCTGCTCATCCTTCTACACCTTTCCCGCGAGTGTTGATAGTAATGCATAAAAAATAACCCTTAGTAGGTCTCAACTCACTAGGCCCGCAGGTTGTCAATCCCAGCAGAGTGAAAAATACTTTAAGGGTTATGGTTTTGTATTCAAAATGTACCGTATCAACCACTGCGGGAGGCTGTGTAGAAGATGAACAGTTATTCTATGATCAAATACATTATTCCCCCGTAATTAAGGTTATTTCACTCTGGTCCCCCGGGTCTTCGTAGATTGGACCCTAACCACCCGCCAGTCTGTACGCCGGGAAAGTAATATCTGTAAGAGCGCGTTTGAGTGGTTCCTGTTTTATAGTTTACCGTAGCACCGCGGAACTCTATCCACTACAGGAACATTTTCATCGCCGTCGTTCTTCTTTTGGAGTCAAATTCGTGGGCGTATGTCGTGCAAATTACAATTACACAAGCCGTGACTCCTTATAATCTGCTAGTAATTCTTCTGACCTTCATTTATATATATATTGATAGAAATATATATTAAGGTTATTTTAATATTTATCAATACAATATCACCACTGGGAAGAGGGGAATGGGATGTAGAAGAGGTGGTCAGTTACTTACAATACATTAATTATAATCCCAGGTTTTATTATTTGAAATATAGTATTTTCAGACCTCTAATATTGGATTGCTTATACTGTTTGACCCTACACGCCGAGTATATAGTGATACTGTAGGAAGACGCGCTGTGTGGTTCCTGTGGGTGGGTTTATTCACTACTGAGTTGACACATTTCTCGCTTATTCTGTGTCCTCGTGGCGTAATCATCAAACACTTACTCGTCGGGTTCAATCGCTGGCCCCAGGTTCTGGAATCCCAGCCAGCGTGATAAGTGTACTTTAAGGGGTTTTAATTTTTATCCAATTATTATATAGTAAATTATTAAATAGTATATAGAATATAGCCTATATCATATGACATAATATTATATATATAATATAATATAGCTATATTTATATATATGTTAATATATATAAATATATATAATGTGGCAATTTTTGGTGTTGCTTAAGTTATAGCTATAACGGGGGAGGACAAACATATTATTTTGTCTGTATGGCAATAAAGATTTTTGCTGGGTAAGGTTGACATTCTTGTTGAGTATGGGTCACTTTTCTAGTTGTCGTGCTGTGTGATGAAATATATGTTTTTAGCATGTTATTATTTTTGTGTTTGGAATTTGTGGCATGGCCAAATCAGCTGTAATTACGTTGAACAATTTCATGGGAGCCTCCATTTTTCCATTTATCAACTTTGAAGAGATTTTGTTGTGCCACCATTTTAATCTGGTCGAAGCTAATTGTTATGTCCAATAGTATTGAGAAAGGTTCTATAGTGGGAGCGATTTTGAAGAGCTTGGTTTTAATGTAATGTTGTTTAGAGAAAGTGAGTGAACTCGGCTGGGTTTAGATGGAATTTTTATTGACATACTAAAAGATGGCTGAGAGTGGGTGGATTTAGATTGTAAAAATTTAAAATCAAATTAAAAATTCTCTGAAATTATAAGAAAATATGGTACTGATTGTAGTAAAGAGAGGAGAGATTCTTATCATTAGTAAGACATGATGAATTGGAAATAGGTCTGGGAATATTCGTTCCTTATTCTTTGTTTTGAGTTTGCCATCTTCCACGTTGGAAATGAAGTTTAATTATCATTGCACTTTAGTTGGTACAATTGTTCGAATTAGGGAAGTAAACTAATTTAGTAAGGCCCATACTGTGCTGTAAAAGGTAGTTTTAAATGTTGGCACTTTATTACTATAATTATATATATTATTCTATTTTATATATTATTATATATAATAACTAATACATATATATATTATATAATATATATATATATATTATATATACTGTTATATAATAATTATATATATAATTTATTATAAGATTCAAATTATACGGAATATATATTATATAATATAATAATAATATATAATATATATATTATATATAATATAATATATAATTAATAATATATATATATACTATAAATAATAATATATATATTATAATATACTAATTATATAATAATATAATTAACGAAACAAAAGTTGAATGAATTTTAACCTCGGAATTGTGAAACAGAATCTCCTTGACCAAATTTCTTGGTAGTGATTTTGATCCATTGTATAATATGGCAAGAGAACGATTGAAGAAGTTGAAATCTAAACTGAGTAAGTATAAAGAATTTGATGATGGAATATTAAAGGTAGCGAAAATGCGAAAGGACAGCAAAGAGCAGCATGTTTTTCTAAGCCGGACAACCAAAACAGATTACTGGACTCGGCGCGAATGTGGGAGGAAATAGTGGATTGCCCAGTATCATTTATTAAGTATTGTTGGTTTAACATTTTTTGTAACATACTGTATATCTTAAAGTTATATATACCGACTATTTTATTTTTTGGCTTTTTTTTTAAAAAAAAAATATGTTTTAGATTATTTACCATATCAGCAGGAATATAAAAGAAAAGATTCGTTAATTTATTGGCTATAACTCAAGGAACTGAAATTTTGCTAAGCATTGAAAATCTTCTTGGCTAGAGCTAATGCATAAGCTTTTATTGCCAAACTATACGGATTCGTAGTTGCTGCAGCACCATTTATACAAGGGAGATATGAAACAATTTGAAAAACTTTTTATTTCCATGCGGGCATTTTTTTTTCCCCTTTTTTTCCAAGGGGCTTTTTCCCAAAATTTTTTCCCCCCAATGGGGGAAAATACCACAATAATCTGACTTTATAAAGTGATCGGTGATTACACGTTATTACTACTCAACTCCCTATTGTTTTAAATTGTTATGTAAATAATGTTACGATAATTTTGAAAATGGTTGAAAGCATTAATTTTTTTCATAATATTTATTTAATAAAAATAGGGCAATATTTAGGTATGGAGAAAGGTTGAAATGAATAGCTAAAGGGTTAAAGGAATATTATTAAGTTGCCAGCATTGCTTAATTACAAAAGTTTTGCCGACAAGACTGGCAAGAACACCAGATTGACCTTCTTGCAATTGACGTTCAAACCAAGAACCCCAATTCCCTTAGTAATGGTCAAAGAGTCATTCGCTGACAAATTGTTTTAGAATATAGTCACTGGACTTGTTCCAAAGCATTTCAATACGAAAGCGAAAGTCAACCACGATAGAATCCAGATTCATCACTTATTCTCCAAAGGCGCCTGAAGGACCTCGTCACTGTGTCGATTATTTCAGTTGTCCGTGATAAACTATTCTGAAGGCAAATTTTACACAAATTCTATAACTTCATTATTTCATTTCATACACTATATTATTATTATGACAAGCTCTCTTTCAAGAAACACATAAATAAGCAAATTGCGACGGCAAACCTTTCAAAGAAAAACAAAAAGATAACCATTATCTTTGATGACAAGCTCTCCTTCAAAGCACACATAAAACTATAAACTTATGAGATGGAACGATGACAAGCTCTGGCGTTTTACAAAGAAACACAAAATTGAAATTATGTTACGATAAACAAGATCTTCAAAGAACCAACAATTATATAATTTGTCGATTGACAAGCTGATCATGCTTTCAAAAGAATATATAAATGAAGTTTGGTCGAAGATGACAAGCATTCTCTTTTCAAGGAACACATAAAATGTATAATGTCGATTGACAGCTCTCCTTCCAAGAACACATAAATGATAAATTTGTTGGATGACAGTGCCGCGCTCTCTTTCAAGGACCAGAATATTAATTGTCGATGAACAAATCTTTCTGTTCAAAGAACACAATAAAATATCGAAGACACAAAAGAACAGATAAATATAATTTGTAGATGACAAGCTCTTGTCATAAAATATTAAACTGTCTGAGACAAGCTCTCTTTTCAAAGAACACAAATATAATTTGTGATGACAAGAGATTTCTTTAAAGAAGACCCAAAAAATGGGAATATTAACATACTACTTTCAAGAACAACATTATTACCGCCAACTGCAAGACAAGGTGTAGGTTATTCAAAGAAATTTACATAAATAATAAGTTTGTCGATAACAAGTCTTCTTCAAAAGAACCATAAAGTTGTTCAACGGCAAGCTCTCCCAATACAATACTTGGTTTCCCTTAAGATTACAAACTTTTCCCAAGAATAATTATTTGTGTTGAAAATTGGCCGTATTATTCTTGTCTGCTCTCACCTACCTTACGATGTCTTGTACGTAAGTTAAAGTGTTGAGGCTAAGTGAAATTACTTGCACACCTCATCATTATGCAAAAAAAAGATAAAATTCATAAATTTAATTATCAGCTCTTAATTAAGGAAATTTCCACTAAAATGTTAAACTAATCATTTATCAAAAAATTTATGGTCTATGCTATCATTATGATAATCTACCGCCCACTTACAAGAAAGTAAGGTCGCAATCTTATTTAAAGTCATAAAATAGAAACTTGCAAATATGAACCTTATGAACTAACATAATTAGTGATAACCAAAGTGTTGAGGAAAAGCAATCTCTGACACAAATAAACTTACCCTAGACAGAGACAAATTCATCCTAACAAAATTCTCAAAGTTTCATAAAGATTTATTTACAGAGTGAATTAAGTCTCCCCAAAAAATGTTCAGGAGTCATCCACCATTCTCCTTTTCGTCATAAATATCTAAAAACATAACATATCGTCCAAAATTTAACTTAACTGTGTTAGCACTTCATTTATTATTGTAACATTAAACGGCTACCCATCACAGTACCCCGTTATGGTAACAGGTTTAGGATAATGATATGCAATTTATCTTCAGCCTATCTTTTAATTTGTAATTATTTCCAACACTTAACATCCCGTACTTAAAATAACCACTGCCTTCACATCTAGGCACCCAATTTTTATTTATGTACCCATTTGCCTATTATTATTTTAATTATTTATTATTATTATTAATTATTAATTTTATTAATATTTATTATATTACTTAATTATATTTATTATTATTATTATTAATTATATAATATTATTATATTAAATTTTAATATTATTTATTACTTATTATTATAAATTAATTACTATTATTACTATTATACTATTTATTACTATTATTATTGATTTATTAACCCATTAGATTACCTATTATATTATTTTATTTATTTATTATATATATTACCTTTTATTACCTATTAATTACCTATTATTACTATTATACCTATTATTGTTAATATTACCTATTTTACTATTATTATATTATTACTATATTATTATTATTATTATTGTATTATTATATTAATTTATATTATTATATTATATATTAGTATTATTATTATTATTATTAATTATTTTATTATTATTATTATTATTATTATATTAATTATTTTTTTTTTTTATTTTTATTTTTATTTTTAATTTTTATTAATTATTTTTATTTTTATTATTTATATTATTATTTTTTTTTATTATTTTATTATAATATTTTTTTTAAATCTTACATTTATTATTAAATTTTCTATTATTATTATATATATTATTATTAATTATTTATTAAATTTTAAATTAAATTTATTTAATAAAATGTTCATATAAAATAATAATATTTATGTATATAATTATATAATTAATAATGATTAATTTTTAATAAAATAATTATAATTAATAATTATTATTATTATTTTATTTTTATATTATTATATATTATTATAATAATAATATATTAATATCTTCATATATAATGATAAATATTATATATAAATTTTAATTTAATAATATATTTAATAATATTAAAATTAATTTTAATACTTATTATAATTATATTTGATTAATAATTAATAATAATAATAATACAATACATAAAATAATAATAAATAAAAAAAATTTAACTAAATCGCTTATAAGTATAATATATTATTATTATTTTCCTCGAATAAATAATTATAGATTAAAGATAGTATTATTATGGCATACATGTTTGAGTTATTGTGGTGGGAACATCTAAATAAGTAATGACAGTGGTTAAGCTGTGTAGATGATAAATTATTATATGCTATCTTATATTATAATTATATTGTTGATTTAAATCTATTTTATTAACAAATTTAATATATTTTACTATTAATCTGTTATTATTCATATTATTAATATTAATTATTATTAATTATATATTTTTAATTAATTTAATTAATATTAATTAATTGTGTTATATTTAGAGTCATATTTTCCTTTAATTAATATATTGAAATATGAGATGACATGATACAGACAAGGACAGACAGCACAGACAGTACAGAAAGTACGACAAAGGTAATTGACAGAAATCTATGAGAGATGAGTAGAATGAGACGATGAATAGGAAGTATGAGATGTCGAAGATCTGATGATGGAGTATAGAAGTTATAGAGATTTTTTATGAGATAATAATATTAAAAATAAAATTTCTCCACTTTCTTTTATATATATAATAATAATAATAATAATAAATCAATAATAATAATTAATAATTTTATAATTAATAATACAATTAATAAATTAATAATTAAATAATATTTAATAACTTTTTAGTTTCGAGTTGTATTCTTATTGAAAAGCCTTTTCAGTGCTTTCAAAATAATTATATAAATAATATATAAAATAAATAATATTGATATTATATATTAAATAAGTAATCTAACAATCTCTACTCAAATAAAAGGTTGAACTTTGAATAAATAAGTTCCTCGTTTTCCGTATCTGAATAAGACATCAAAAACCTGTCAGGTTTTCTTAAATGTTTCTAGAAATTTTTTGGGAAATAAATGGATTGGTCATTATTAATTAATTATTAATCGTAAGAACGTTGCTATGAATGTTGTTTATATAATGTACTTATTATTATCTCAGTAATATATTAAATGATATTAATTAATTTTTTAATATTTTATTAATTATTATTATTTTATAAATTTTTTTATTATTTATTAATTATATTATAATATTATAAATTCTTAAAATGAAATAACAATTATTATAATTTATATTTAATATTGATAATCTATTTAAATATATTATTTATAGATTATATATTAATTTAATTTTATAAGTAATATTATTAATTATTAATTATTAACTATGTACATATTTTTAATTTATACAGATTATTGTTTAAATAAATAAATCTATTGAAAGTATATTTGCAAAAAATGTTTTATGTCATATTATAATTTGTTTATATGTATTATAATTTAAGTGTTATGTGTGGTATGCTTGAGTGAATCAATAATTATTTTCGTGAGTATAGGCGTTATTGGAATTAAGTTTTTTTTAATTTAATTAATTTAAAAATGAATTATAAAATATAATAATAATTTAATTGAATTTTAAAATCTAGTTAACTAATTATTAAATTTAATTAAAAAAATTAAATTTTAATTGATCTATTAAAAATATTTAATTAATTAATAAAATAATTTAAGTGATAATTAAGTAATTAAATTAATTTATCAATTAATTACTTAAGTTTATTTTAAATAATTAAAATAGAAATTTAAATTAAATTAATAAATTTACAATTAAAATTTAATTATTTATTAATATTAATTAATAAAAATTTAATTAAATTATTAATTTAATAATTTATTTAATATATTATAAAATTGATTTTATACTTACTTTTTTGTTAGTTTAATTGACTTATCTATTTGTCCACCGCTTAAAGCACTGAGAAACAACCAATCAATGACACCTCAGAACGATACCTCTTCCAACACGTACCAATCACTTCCACACAGATACTGAAAATTTACGAAGCGATAAAAATTCACTCTCCTTATACTAGTTACTGAGAGAAAGATATGAGAAAGAAGAAGAAGACCTATAGAACAGAAGAGGAGATAAATATTACGAATAATTTAGTAAAATAAGGTAAGAAGAAGAATATAAAAGTGAATTAGGCCACGCTCATGTTGATTTCTTTGTATTAATGAGTATTGGCAACTTATCATTCAATGAACAAAAGGCAGGCCAATTGAAAAAGGAAAGAGCTAAAAAGAGAAGAGGTAGATTTCTTGAGGATATATATGGAATTATTTGTATTTTATATTTAAATAATGATTTCATTAAATGTTAAGAATAAGTTATTTAAATTTACACCGAATTATCCTTTTAATTAATATCAATTGCCAAATATAATATTCGATTCAAACCTAGGTAAAATAAAGGATAACAATCAATAGCCATTTGTTATTAATAATATTAGTAATTTAATTATGTAAATATATTATTATCGTTATTTTAAGTTAATTTTTAGTTTATTATAATTTAAAGTTATATATATTATTAAAATATTTTTATATTAATTGTTAAATTATATAGTGAATTATATTTAAATTAAGAAGTATAATATTTATATATTAGTAATTATTACGAAATTAAGAATATATTAAAGCCAAAATTATTTGTTCTAATAAAATCTTCAATCTTGCACGAATTATGAAAATTATTACAATTTTATCTCATAATTCTTTTAGGCTATTGTTGAGAAACAGGATTTTTTAATTCTTTAAAAAAAAATAATATATTAGTGCAATTTCTTATCTATACTTTATCTATCATTATCTTAATTATCTTATCTATACTATTTCCAATTTATATTAATGTAAATTATTTTATATTTCAATTAGTAAATCACTACATAATTAATGATTATATATATTATATATAAATTTAATTAATTATATTATATATTTAATAATTATAATTTATAATTTGATTTATCTTATTTCTATATGTATAAATATTCCAAGGTTCCACTTTATATAAAAATATCATTATAAATTATTTATAAAAATTAATATAAAAATTGTTTTGTATAGTAAAAATTAATTTTAAGTTATTTTTTATATTAAAAATATAATATAATAAATATATTAATTATATTAATAATTACTTAACTGACACAAATGGTTAGATAGAGAAAGTATGTATTAAAAAAAACAATCACAGGTACATTAACTACAATAATACATACAGAAACGCATTAACATTACCTAACGAACAGGACGAACCGAAAATTATATGATGAAATAATTAATTAATTAAAAATATGTTATATAATTTTTAATTTTTATTATTAAAATAATTAAGTATATTTAAATTATTTTTTTTCTTTTGGAGATAATTAAAAAATTAGATATGATAAAGAAGAAGAAAGGATGAAGAATAATTAATAATAATTAATAAATAATAATAATAAATAATACAATAAGATAAATATAAAAAAAAATATATTATTATTTAAATAAATTGTTATCATCAAATTAATGTTTATTCAATTAATTATGTCGAATTATATTATTAATAGTATTGGTTATGCAATAGGTCAGGTCAGGTCTAGTCAAAAAAAAACTATATAATATATTTAATTCATAAATTAATAGCATATTATTAAAATTATTTAATATTAATTATTTGTTTATTTTACTTAATGAGTATATTATTATTGTTGAGAATTTCAATATTTACATAATCGTTTAGTGTCAGGTAAAAATTAAAAATTTAATAATTAATTAATATTATTATATTTAAATTCATGAGCTAGTCCAATATTAAACAACTGAATAGGATTGTCCATTAAGGGCCGAAATGATATTTTTTTTTACCTAGTTCCCATTTGTGTTTTTACCAAATGTTTTTATGTGAAATAATTTTTTAATTTGATGCATTATTACCAAATCGCAGTTATTAGCCGGTGGCCAGCAATGGCGTATTGGTGAAATAAATTGATTCATTTACTAGTATACTTCAAATATTAATTAATTCCTTAATTCTCTATCATATAAAAAAATAAACCCAATTTCACTGAAAATAAAAAAACTTTGTCTACTATTATTAAAAATACATTCTAGTTCTCGCGAAATAAAATTTACTAAAACCGTCATATGCAATTCTCAATATATTAATTAATCCACCTTATAGTACACAAAACGATTGTTTTATTAAATATTATGTATATATATAATATATAAATGATATATAAAATCTTAATATAATATAATATTACTATATATTATATAATGATAAATTTATATTTTAATATTATTAATTATTAATATATAATATATGAATTATAATGATTTTATATATTTATTTATATATATTATAATGAAAGGAGTGTTCAAGTAAATATGTAAATTTTTAATTTATATTAGTATATATATAATAAATTTATATTTGAAGTTTATGTTTGTGTTTAATTTTATTATATTATTTAGGATAGAGCTGCCTTTAATTATTTATTATTAAAATAATTGTGTTTAAAAAATACTACATAGTCTCTAATTATCGTCAAAACAGGACTAAAAGAAGATAACAGAAAATTAATATATTGTGCAAGAAAACATAAAAATGGTGCGAAAAAATGTTTAAATTATATAAATAAATAAATTATTAACAATAAGCTACAGCGAAAATGGAAGAGATGTGATGATCTATTTTTGGAATCCTGGTAAAAATTTTACAAAGGAAAATGTAAAAAAAAAAACAACACAAGAGTAATATAACATTTGCTAATTAAATGAAATAAACTGACTTAGAGGGGTCAAGGGAAGTCTGAGGCAATAATGTATGTGGTAAATATGATTAGAGAGTGGTTTATATCACTTATTAGAGATTTTCTTTTTATTGGCTACTCGCTAATAATAAATATTGGAACTTAGTTTTCATATTAAATCCCTTTGCTTTCTTTTTTTTTTCTGTATTTTATCTAAAGGTAAAATACCCAAGGTGAGCGAATAATCAAAAATTTCAATTCTTTATACCAAAGCACCGATGGCAGGAGTCGCGGGTTCTTACTTTTCGGGGCCTTTATTCCGGGAACGTACGGGGTAGTGTACGTAAAAATTCTCCCCCCTCCGGGCAGGTCTCCGTTAAATACCACCACAAAATTTCCTACTTGTGAATTTGCGGAATGTCGCGAGGGGTATCCTCGCGGGCCCAAACATTCCTTCCATACGTGGAATGATGCGAAAACGCTCCCCCCCCTGTGTTCCCCGTCCGGCCTCGAGCCTTCATATAACATTGCCTGTTTGGTGCTAGTATTACCTTGTATACGACATAATTTAGATTAGCGCGAATGATAATATATTAGGGGCAATATAAATATACTTGTCATTATAATTCCTACTATGCCCTGCCCCTCCTTAAAAGTCAAAGAGTCCCACAAGATTTATTTATATTATTATTACTTTTATTCCCTATTTATTTATTTTTACAATTCCTAACGTCCTAACTATTACAAGGATTCCTAAAATGTATTTCTTTTGTCTTGGTAGCTATTTGCTCTTTAAAGATTCATATGATTTTTTTTTCTATTTTTTTTATTTTTTTTTAATCAATTTAATTTCTCTGTGGAGGGCCATTCCCATGGGCTAAGACATTTGTACTTCCAAAATTCACTGGTATTCCTATTTCCGGTAGCAATATTTGATTAATTTTTTGGATATTTCTTGCCAATCAACACACTAATTGGCATATATGAGCTATACGTATAATGATTCTACACACAAAAATAAATTTACCATATAGTAAATTATAATATTAATAATAAAAATAATTATAATAATAAATATAAATAGATAATATATATATATTAAGTATATATTATATATATATATATTAAATTGATATTTATAAATAATATTAAATAATATATAATAAAATAAATAATATAATTAAATATAAAAAACAAACATTTAATTTTATATATAAATATATAATATAAAAATTAAATTATAATATGGGGGATGAATACATAAATGAATAAATTTAATAATTAATAATTAAATAATATCAAAATTTGATGTCTGAGCTAGTGTTGGACTGCTGAGAAATAAAAGTTTTAATGGGAGAAAAGTTGATCGAACAGAATTAGCTGACGAGCTCAAGTCTTCTTCTAATATTTTTGGAGCCAGTATTGGTGAAGCCCCATCATGCTTGATAATGTAACGCAAGCTCACTTCCGTCGCAGTAGACTAAAATCAGAGCAGTTTTGTTTATCAAGAATAGTTTTGATATTTTCAGATTTTAACAATCTTTATAATATAAGAAGTATGTTTAACTAATAAAAAAAAAATAAATTAAATGTTTATTCAATAGTTGGAGAATTGAACATGCAAATTTAGTGTAATGTTTCCAACAATTTTTAAAAATGACATTTTAATTCTATTATATTAATTTATTACTGTTTGTGTTCCTCTAAGACAATATCCCCTAGAACGGCAATATCATAAAAAATCATTCTTTTGTAATGATGGAAAGTTTTCTTTATTTTTATAACCGAAATTTGTTGTTACGTTCTCTTGTAAAATGTTGAAATACTTTACTCGCCTTTATACTTATGCTGCTACTTTCTCATGTTGAGGATATTTATCCGATATAAGAGAGCGTTACATCCACTTTCAGAACGAAAGCGCTCAACGTTACTACTCTCACCTCCGAAAGCGCTTCACGAAGTGAGAAGCCAGCTCATCATGTATAAGTAAGATCTATATATGAAGCGCTTCGAGATGGAGAGAGTGAACGTTGGGTACGATTGGTGAAAGTGGAAACCCAATCGATACCACAAGGACACTCAACATGGAATGTCGCGGATAAGTATAAGCCGATAAATTTTCAACATTTTATAGATAGGAGAACAGAAACACAAAAGCAGAGAACAAAATGATAAGAAAACGATTCCCATCGACAACAGAAAAGAATGATTTTGATGAGAATGCAATCTAGGGAATCATGGCTCTTAAGAGAACAACAAACCAGTAAGTAAAATGATAAAAGACTAGAATGATAGATCCAATTTTTTTTAAAACATGATTTAGAAACAAAAAAGGGGATTTTTTTTAAACGTTTATAACTTTTTTATATATAAGTTATTATTTATTTTTATTAGCTAATAATTTATATTATACAAAACGTAGACAAGCTTCTTTCACATTGAAAGTAGGGATCACAAAAAAGTAATAAGTACTGAAGTTTACATCTAAAAATCTGGAATGAATACATTAATATTAGAAGAACCTAAGTATCGCAGTTTCAAATATTATATATGTTGACTGCAATTCTCACCCAATTTGTCCCATTGAAAGTATACAGCAACATAACCTCTGAGATCTGAACATGCGAACCACCTGGCGCAACCTCCAATATCGTAGCTTATCTGGAATAAAATGATGATAATATATATATAATATAAGAATAAATAATATAAATATATGATATATAGTTATATATATATATATCAGAATATTAGAGATATATAATAAATATTTTAAATAGTATTATATTACTATTATGATTTATGTATATATATATATATATATAGAGATATATATAGATATATATATATAGTATAATATTAATATATTTATATAACTATATAAAAGTAATATATAATATAATAGACTAGATATAGAATATAGTAGAGAGAGAATATAATAAGGTATAATTAATAGATATGTATATAGTCTTCGTGCATCAACATAAGGAAATTTTGAACTGGAATGTATGGTTAATTGCTGATTATGTGTCAAAAATTTTCAATACTAGGAAGGCGTGCATGAGAGATATTAATAAATTTTTTCGTAAAATCGGTGATTGGAGGAGAGACATCGGAGGGGAATTTGCAAACTACCGTTGGATGGCAGATGTATTTAATCGTGTTTCTCGATCGACAAAAATCCGATTTTCAAACTTAACCTCGCTAATGGTGGGTAAGGAGAGTCGGTAGGGAAAATAAATAATACGAAATTTGTAAATATATGAGCGTTACCAAAAAGTAATTTGCTTAGACTTCTCAACATTGAAATGCAGAAAATTTATTCTTTTGTAATTCTAAAACTTCAAAAGCACATCCGCGAAAGCATAACGGAAGGATTTTGTCAACATAATTAGATTGCTTGCTGCTGTAATTGTGGGAGAAGTAGAATTTTTATTGAAGAAATTTGAAGAGATGTTAAATACAGAACATTTAATTGTTTATGAAAGAATATTTTTTTTTATAGTTGGCACCACCATCCGGGCAAGCCCTATTCAGGTGGAGGTATTGCCGCCAAATTTAGCAACTAGCCAAAATTGGCGCACATGAGGCACAGACGAGCGCTTTAAAGGAAGGGAGATTTTTAATTCAGCCAAGAACACAGCAGTTAGAAGGAAGTGACAGAACAGAGAGGGGCAGGGAAGAAGGAACGCCCGCAGCGAACTTGCCTAAGAGTAACAATCTACAAACAAACTCGTTCATCGCAGACCCTTGTTGCTCACGAAGGGGCGTCGTGGGTGAGTGAATACCGCGGAAATCTCCTGACTCGACCTGCCGCTTGCGTACTTAGCAGGACGTAACGCACCCCAATCGCGCGCATCAGGGTCACGGTGTTAACTGACCAATACGGGACGTTCGCCTTTGGCCTGTGAACTCCCCTGTCCCAACACCAGTCGGACACAAATGCCCCGAAGGCCCCCCCCTTACTTGAGCGTAACTCCCTAACCAAGTCGGATGGACCCTTGTTATTAGCGGGGGAGACACCTGAGCGTGGAGATAACGACGATTCTTCGCAAAGTCTAACACAACGCACCTGCCCAGTTTCTTAGAAGCCCAAACCGCCAGAACAACAAAGCCCGTGTTGTGAATTGAAGGTTTTCCGCCCATAAATTTTTTGTTATCATAACAGCGAAATTTACTAATTGTCCCAGAGAGAAGGAGAGGAGAGAGAGGAGAGACGAGGGAGAGGACGAGAGTGACGAAGAAAGACGACCGGCACGCGAAGAGAGATAGAGGGAAGGAACTGTAAGAAGTGAAGGTGTTTAAGGGGAGGATTTGGTAAGGAAAGATTTGGAGAAAGAGAAGTTAGATAGAGGTTAGAGAAAAGAAGAGATTCACGAGAAAGTTTGAGAGGAACGAGAGAAGACGACCGCACCTGAGACGAGGGAGAGAAGAAGTTAATATTGGATGAATAATAGAGTAATAGCGAGGAGGTGTTATAGAATCGGAGTGTGCAGAGGAGGCATTTAGAGAGAAGAGTGAGGGAGAGGATGAAGATGAAAGGTGGAGAGAAGTGAATGAGGCTCGATCCGGATAGTGTAGAATTGATAGTGAGGAAGAAGTTAGAAATTGTATTAAGAGAGAAACTTGGTTAAAGGATATTAAGACAAATATTTAGGTTTTGATGCATACGAAGGCATAATGTTAAATCGAGAAGAATGC
>JABUQX010117486.1:35000-38261 GCA_015478945.1 Trachelipus rathkii | reverse complement strand
AAACCATTTTTTTCCTTATTTCAATGACCCAAAAATTGAAAACGTCAGACAAACAAATCTTATCCAATGCAAAATTGAAACAATTACGAGTATCGTAAATATTTCACTAAATTGTCTTTATTTCTGTATTCCGATTCTTCACCTTTGTTTAAATTTTTTCCCTAACTTAAAAATGGAAAGGCAGTCTTTACAAGCTATTGTAGTTTTTCCCAAGGCTTTCAGATTTTAAATTAGGGGTTTAAACCTCCTCTTTCTTCTTCATCTGACATGCGTAGGGACATTTTTTGAAGCAGCAAAAAACTTCCTATAGAAACCTCAATGCAGGAAATGTTTCTTCGATTTCAATTTCACATTCCGAATTATTTCAGACTCTAAACTTTTAATTATTTTATATATATATATTAATATATATATATATATATATATATATATATATATAATTTATATATATATATATATATATATATTTATATATTATATATATTATATATAATATATTATACTATATATATATATAATATATATATATATAATATAATCTTTAAAAATTACGTAAATATATTATATTACTAAGTTCTGCCCAGCAATATTATTCAGTACAAGAACAAAGAAGAACACAAAGGAAGTAAATAAATTCAAAAATTAGATTTTAAAAAACTAAAAAAAAATTTGGTAACTGGAATTTAAAAAAATGTTAAAAAAATTAAATTAAAAAATAAAATAAAAAAAATAATTTTTCATTTTTTCGAAAAATTAAAATGGAGATATTAATATATATTGGTAATTATTTGAATATGATAATTAAATTCAAACAACTTGCTTTTATTGTTAATTAAAATGATCTTGGGTGATGGGATCGTGGTCGGATTGTGCTTAAGTTAAAAATTGATCGTGATAAAATATAAAAGGTTTTTTGGGATTTTTATATAGTTATATATATATATATATATATTATATATATAAAATATAAAATATATATATATATATATATATATAATTATATATATATATATATATAATTATAATATATATATATATATATATATATATATATATATAGCTTTATATTAATATATATATAGAATGAAAGACCGGAATACTCACTTAGCTACATGAGTACATACATTAACTATAGAGTACTAATAATAGTGGTAATAATAATATTACGTATATATATATATATATATATCGCTCATATTTAGCTATAGTTATATAACCTTTAGTATTACTATATAGTATGTGAGTATGTGTGTGTGTGTGTGTGTGTGTGTGTGTGTGCAGGTGTGTGTGTGCGTGTGTAGGTGTTTATTTGTTTGTGTGTGTGTGCGTATGTATTAAAATGTGTATTATCTTTGGATCGTAAATATTCAGTATTCTTTTCCTTTTCTGTTAGCGTTGTACTTACTTGGTAGTTAGCTTGGTTAGGTTAAGTGTTGTTAGGAGTATGCATGGTTAGGGTAGGTGTTGTTAGGAATAGGCATGGATATTTCAAGAAGTTTTTATCCTCATACAGCTAATAGCAACAGCTTTTTCTTTTCTTTTACTAAAGGTTCACGGCTCACGGGCATAGCCCTATTTATGAAGGAGAGCTTTTTTAGGTAATTGCTACATAGAATCCGGACGAAGTATCGAACCCTTGCCCTATGCCAAGTGAATTTATACTTCAGATTTTTTTTTAATTTCGAAACAAACATGTGGTACAAGTATATAATGTTTTCTTTCGCTTTATAGACCAAAATGCAGAAAAGAGGAGCCTGACACTGACTTCTGTTCCGGCTCCGACTCCGACTCCGACTCCGACTCCGGCTCTCGCTCGGGGTCCGGCTTAGCAACTTTAAAAATTTCAGACTCCGGTTTCGAAAACTTTTATTTAATGGTAAAGCAAATTTTCAACTCCCATTTCGATTCCCATTCCTCCCTGAGAGAAATTTGGGCTCCGACCCCACCCCCCAAAAAACTTTTTTTTTATCTCTATCATCGACTCCGAGGTTCCACGGTTTCGCGGTTCCGCGGTTCCGGCTCCGCATCACCGCCAAAAGGGATTATCTTTTATCCATAATAAGATTTTCTTTCTAAATAATAAATAATATTTTTATTTGTGCATTTTTTATCATCCTTTTTAAAGTACCTGTCAGGGAATTCAAACACTCAACTTTTTCAACATAAACCGGATTAATTTTTCCATATTCTATGTTAGAATAGTAATAAAATAATAATAATAATAATAATAATAATAATAATAATAATAATAATAATAATAATAAAATAATTAAATAATAATAATAATATAATAAAAAATAAAATAATAAAATAATAATAATAATAATAATGATAATAATAATAATAATAATAATAATAATAATAATAAACTACATAACTCTATTTTTATAAAATTTGAAGACATTTGCCCCTGTACTGAGTAGATAAATTTTTGTCTTGGCCCTTCCTGAGAGCGGTTGAAAGTTGTAAGTTGTAATATATATATATATATATATATATTATATATATATAAATATATGACATATATATATATATATATATTATAATACTATATTAATATATATATATATATATATATATATATATAT
This sequence comes from Trachelipus rathkii, assembly GCA_015478945.1. Taxonomy (NCBI): domain Eukaryota; kingdom Metazoa; phylum Arthropoda; class Malacostraca; order Isopoda; family Trachelipodidae; genus Trachelipus; species Trachelipus rathkii. The sequence continues at coordinate 35,673 of JABUQX010117486.1, read as the reverse complement.
ATATATATATATATATATTTATATGGAAACTATAAGGCAGTAGAAAGGAATAAAATCCAGATTTCACCAATACAATTCTATTCATAGAAGATTTGAATTTTAATAATATTATTAACCATTTCTTTCCTTCTTCAATGACCAAAAATGAAACGTCAGACAATACAAAATCTTTCCAATGCAAATGAAACAATTACGAGTATCGTAAATATTCACTAAATTGTCTTTATTTCTTTTATTCCGATTTCTTTCACCTTTGTTTAATATTATTTTTCCTAACTGAAAAAAGAAAAGGCAGACTCTTTCCAATAGCTATGTAGTAGTGTTTACCAAGGCTTTCAAACTTTAAATTAGGGATCAATACTCCATTCCTTTTCGTCCTTTTCATCTGAATGCGTATGGGAACATTTTTGAAGCTGCAAAAAACTTCCTATAGAATGGGAGTGAAAAAGCAAATGACACTAAAGAAGAAACCCCATATGCGGGAAATGTTTCTTCGATTTCAAGTTTCACATTCCGAATTACTATAGACTATTTAAACTTAAATTATTATCATATATATATATAATATATATATATATATATATATGATATATATATAATATATATATATAATATATTATTATATATATATATTATAATAATATTAATATATATATATACTATATATATAAAA
>JABUQX010117486.1:0-10000 GCA_015478945.1 Trachelipus rathkii | reverse complement strand
CATTCCATTTTAGCCGATTCCACTTGCTAAAGAAAACTACTGATCAAAATATTTTTGCAAATTAAATCAATATTACGATTTATTTTTCGAAATTATGCTCTCGATCTATAATATCGTGCTAATATCTTGTGTAATAATATATTTATATACATTAGCATTATCTATTATCTCGAGACGTAAAGTACTCACTCAAATGCAATATAATATAGTGTAAAAAACGGTGATATATACTATATATATAATATATATAATACGGTATTATGTATAACTTATAACTTATATAATTTGGTCTATACTGATTTTTAGTTAAAGCCGTTTTCGTTTATTATTGCCTTATTTTGATTATAATATATAGCGTAGTAAAATTAATAATAATTAATATATAGTCTTATTAAAGTTCTTGCTCTCGTATCGATTTTTGTTTCATAACGTAATAGCGAAAATATATCGTTAAAAATATAAATATAAATTAATTTAATCGTATATATCATTACCAACTCTCAAGTAAAGAATTTCTTCGATTTAAATTCTGTTTGATATATATAGAATAATAATTTACGTGTATATAAATAATCATAGCTCTACTGGAATTAAGGATAAATCCTTACTGTGGTATTGAATATTAATGTAATGTAGACATATTTTTTATTTACTCGGTATTTATTAGCTATTCATCAATAGATTTTGACAATAAAAATAAACGAACGCTAATTATCTTATAAAGTATTTTTTTCTTTTTTAAGCTCAAATTGCATAAAAATAGAATAGAAAACGTCATTTATGATTATTAAGGAAAATTTATATATTATAGTTAATAAATTGACTAATTGATGTATATATAAGTTATGGGCTAAAACCTATTAAGCCTGAGTGTGTAGTTTAGTATTAGTGATACTTAAGCGTTATTAGTTATTTTAGCTTTATATAATGGGTAGTTAAGCCTATAGAGTATTGGTTTAGACTTTCCAGTAAAATAATAACAGCAAGATCATAATATTGACTAATAATCCTAGGGTGCTATGGATGATAGGTGTTTATTTAGCTATATATATATAATTATAAATGCCACGTATTTTTTTATACTACTAGTTATAACTGGTACAGTATATAGGTGATCGAATAGTGACCTCACACTGAGTAGTTGTATAGATTACTTTATTATTAATGATTATTCGTACTGTCTACTATGCCTCATTTTAAGTGTTTTACTATTTTTCCTATTTTTGAAGATGGATATTTAAGTATTTTATTTATACATCACAAAATATATTATAATTATAGTAATAATTATCGTTATTGTAAATTTATAATTATGTCTCATCATAATGACTAATAATTTTATTATTATAAATAAATATATTTAATGCTTTTAATGTTCGCAGTAAACGCGTCATTGCTCAAAATACGGCGATAATATAGGTACCGCATGAATATAAAATATTTTGATAATATAAATAAATTTTGATATATAATAGTGGAATAAGAATTTTTTTGCGGTATAATATATATTACAATGAAATGATCTCATATATTTCTAATCATTGTATGGTGATTTTAAGGTGTTAAATAGATCGTGCTATAATATTTTAATAAAATAATACTCTATTATAGTTTTTGCATCCATGATTCAGACATTTCATATACCCATTAAAATTGATTGACATTACGTTTATAGTGTGTGGTTTCGCAGAAAAATTTTCTAGGGTGGGGGGCAACGTTATATACCATTCTTGACGATAATTGGCAACTTAAAACGTGAATGTAGTTACTATTCTTACTCTCCAAGTAGAATTAACTCCTTAAGTAACAATTGTCAAAATTAATATATATCGTTTCGCCCCCATAAAAATAAATTGAAACTTTATAATTATATAAGTTAATCCCAATTAAGTAAATTTCGTAATAAGTTTCCACTAATATCTAAGTATGTAATTATTGGTCAAATGAGATATTTTATATTTAATATATATATATATATTATATATTATATATATATACTATATATATATAATATATTCATATATATAATTATATATAATATATATATATTATATATATATATATATATATATATTAATATATATATATATATTAATTAATATATAATATTATATATATATTAATATATATATATTATATATATATTATATACTAGTTATATCATATGATAATATTACTTTCGTAGGTGAAAATTAGCTCTTTATATATCATTTAAATTAATATAAATATATAATCAATTAATTATAAATTTATGTTTATTAAATTATATTAATAATTTTCTCTTTTTATAATCATAAGTCTGTTTATAGGTATAATTCACAGGATAAACTGCAAGCAATTTAACTTTTCTTAAACCTTTTTTAAAAAGAAGATCAACTAATAAATAAATAGATTATAAAATATTACTCTCAAATTACTACTTCTACTTCTCTACTCTCTTCTCTCTCTCTCTTTCTCTTCTCTCTCTATCTCTCTCTCTCTTCTCTCTCTCTCTCTCTCTACTCTTAAACTCTCTCTTCATTCTCTCTCTCTTACTCTCTCTAATATATTAATATTATAATATAATATATTAATTATATTATATATTAATATATAATTTATATATATTAATATTATATTAATAATATTAATATATATATTAATATATATATATATATGATATTATTAATATATATATATTATATATTAATATATATATATAATATAATAAAAACATAATGCATTAAATTTTTAGCCCATGTAGATATGTCAAGGAGTTCATTCCCAGACCCTGTATGATTCTTTAATTTTAGGAGTTTTAAATATATATATATATAAATTATTAATATATATATAATAATTTATATATATATTAATAATATATATAATATATAAAATAAAATATCAATATTAATTAATTGAATATACCGTTAATAGTAAAATAGAAATTGAATGACCTTATCATATTAGGCTTATAGATAATACGTGAAAATACTTATTGAGACATTTACATCGATATATATATAATAATATATATAGGTATCTGTCATGATAATTTTGCATATCATATGCTATATATAATTAATATATTCACGCGTGTATTCTAAGCAATGCACCAAAAAAAGCTAGCTCAGTCATTACCCATTAAGTACTTATCTCTCTATTATATATGTTCACATTTTGTAACATTCTTCTATTAAAATAGAAACATTGACCTGTTCAATTTATTAAGCAGTATAAGTTGTAATATAAGGAGTAAATATTCTCCAATCAGAAAAGTATCAACTAAATGATAGTTGAAAAAATACACCCGTGCTTCGCTGTTGTTAAATGAGAGTTTGTAAACAAAAAATTTTAGATCTGGTGTATGTGTATTACTTTGGCCGTTCCTCTCAATTGATGATCTGTACTTATAGCGAGAAACTGATGATTCTCTGTCATTAATGATACATAAATTAGATTCTTAAGGTACTATAAACATCTCTACGTCCAGACTCTACGTATCTACTCGCTTCTCGTGCGAAGAATTAATCTATGTATCCATTGAAACTCATTATGATCTTATCTTTTCAATACTTCATATGAAAATTTGAGCCATTTACGTCCATTTTTGCGAATGAACGTATTTTCAATTAACTATTTGGCTGGAGTATATTTTTTTTGTAGGGAGAGGTGTGGATTCGGATAAGGTACAAAGTGAAGAATGCCGGAAGTTGAGAGTCCAGTTTTATCACGGCATATCTGTGAGCTACCCATCCAGAACGAAACATGTCTTACTCCTGGTCGACAGCACACCAAGCACACACACCGAGCATCAACCCAAAACAACTCAACACTTTGGCCCTCGGTACTTAATGCTCAAATTATATTTCAAATACCTCATATATAATACTCAATTAAATATATTTTATGAACATAAAATTCTAGGATAATTAATTTATCATGACTCATAACTATATAGGATTTTATGTAACCCTATTATATAATAATAACTCACCTAATACTTGTGTTAGTATATTTTATTTGCTTCTCTAATAAACGTTAATGTTTTGCTGGTTATGTTATGTTTTCTTGTGTAATCTGTAGTTTATTTACCCCTATATCTAAATTTTTCAGAGATTTTATTACTCAATATTTTCATAAAACCAATATTGTTTTTGTACATATTTATTACGTATTTAATAATACTTTCCATAGATTTATTTTTTCTGATATAAATGGTACTCAAACTCATATGAAATATGCATAGATGTAGGGTTCCTATTATACGCATACCAATAGTCACAATATATTAGTTTTTTTTTTCTTTTCAGATTTCATTATTGTGTTAATTGCTCTCAGTCGTTGTCACTAAATATATTTCTAAATACTCCTAACTTTATATATTTAAACTATTTTATTAAATTTGAATCAAAAGTTCAAGAACATGATATATAAATAAGATAATTTTTTATTCTACTTATATATAACCTGATTTAGGCTAAGATATATATAATAGTGGATTAAGATAATATTTTCATAATTAAAGTGACATCATGTAAGTACTACGTAGAATAGCAGATGTGCATAAAATTATATTTTAATACTTAGATAATTATCTATTTAGTTAAATATATTAGTTCATTAGTTTTGGATATTTATGTTCATTAACTTGAATAACTAATAATTATGTTTACAATAAATATTATTTTATTTAATGGAAATTTTAATAAAATATTATATTACTATTTTAGATTTAATATATAAAAAATATATATATTATCTAATGCTAAATACCAATGCCGAATCTTGGCAGCTTGACTGATATTGAGTCCCATACTACAAAAATTGTTGATATTTAAGATATATCTGATAAATGAGGTATAAGTAAAAAAAAAATATAATATCTCAATATTTTCACTTTTCCAATAAATAATTACAAAGTGATTTATTTTATGTTAAAATATATATATTTAAATATATATTAGTTATAATATACTTATGTATCATTTAAATATATATTAAATATAATTAATATAATATATATATACCTCTTTACTACTCACGATGGTCATATAATACTATGTATATATAAATAGACGCCTACAAATCGTACTATCAGTTCTTATTAATAATCTTATAATGAACAGTTAGGTCCTTATTTACACTATGATAACCCTAACAATATGCTATTTATTGACTACATATCATTCAACTAATATCACACTTAATATGACTGTTTAATTTAATAATAAGTATTTACTCAATTTCAAATGTCTGATGTGACTGATGCTGAGGGAGTTTGGCGTTATATATAGAGCATTTGATCTTTCTCAAATTTTTAATATGTCAAAATTATAAAATGTTATATGTAAAAATTTGTAATTTCTTCGTTTTTAGTCAATATTCTTCCCGTTTATTCTTGTCAATTAGAGGTAATTTATAATATTAAAGTCTCTTATACCGCTTTTGTGCGATGAACAAAAAACATGCTAGCTGCACCAACCTCTCCTAATAATAATCTATGATGATTTCCGTTTTTGTTGATCTTTCACGGGGAGGGAGTCATATTGTTTGGCTTGTAGAACTTGCTGAAGGAAGATTCTCTAAGAGATTGCTAGCCGTTCTGTTCGTACTCGAAATGTGCTTTCCAAACTTTTTACAACACAACGCCTCTTCCGCTGGCTTATTCTTGAAAATTAGCATGAGAACTTTCCTAGGCTTTGAACTCCAAGGATCTTATTCGCCCTTAATCTCTCACATTCCATTATTTACTTAGATCCTTCCTCCTAACTCTTCCAATCTTAGGAACATATAGTAACTTATATTTCACCATACTACTTGATATATTTATTTTTTATGAATTATATAAATGGTCAATTACATACTCTGCTCTCTCTTTGTTAATAAAATATATATTTATATTTGAGAGAAGTTCAGTGATCACATTCTCACCTTCAGTTCATAATTACCTTTGTTACCTTTTTGTGGATCAAGAACTATGTACTGACCATAGATATTAATAAATTTCTAAGCTCATTTCGTATTTTATACTTTCTTTCTTTTAAATCCATTGGAATCCACTCGCCTTCTCATACTTTTTTACTTCTCAATTATATTTAAACCTTTAATATACATCCGGGTTATACATATTAGTGATGCTATACATTTGGTCTTGTCAGTATTTACTTTTGCCCGTTCTTAGCTTCTTTCGTATAAATATGATAAGGGTTCCCAGTGGCTCTTGTCAACCCTTTTCCAATCCTCTAATCCTCAGTGCAATTAACATGTTTTAAAGTGAATCCGCATCCGCATCTGTATCATTGCCCTGCAGTGATTGTTGCGCTATATATATATACTATATGATGTACCAGATCTTGATAAAGAAATATTTAATTATATATAAATAATAAGTAATATATTACTTAAGATGAACCTTGAAACTCAAATACTTTATTTAAATAATGTAAGAGATACATGTTATAGGATCATCTGAACTTCTATAACTATATATATTGTAATGATGATAATATCATGATATAATATATTAGTATATATATGTGCACAGCTTTAAGGACATATTGTGTGACTCCTGAAGTTCAGGATGAAAATCCAATATAAGAAATTCTCGTTACGACTAAGTTTCAATTTTGAGGTTTAAAATACCGATAGTAAATATGTTCGTCATTTTGAATGTAATTTTTATAGGAGGTATAAGCTACTATATAAACACAACAAATATACAGAAACGGCAAACCTTGCTATTAGCAATATCTTTCTTTGTTGCTGTGCTCTCCAGAATACCTTAAATAGTCTTCTAACAATGAATCTATCAAATGACGCTTATGACGCGGATGAGCTTAGCAGTTTTATGGTATTTACTTTATCTTCAAGTAATTTAAATATTTGAAAAATGAATGTAGTACGCTGAGTGAGCCGTGAAATGAGATCATTAGAGGACACCCGCAATCACCCAAGCCCAAGAAAGTTGTGAAAATAGAATGAGCTGGAGACCCGCTATGGACAATGAACACTATTTTTGTTTATTTTTTAGTTAATGGGAAAATATGATTCTATTATATTCTTAATTCATTAATTGCATATCTATATAACCTATAGATCCTATGTTTATAAAGGCATAAGCTTAATTTTATGTAACTCCTGTGAAATCGTGACGTCGCGATTAATTACATGCTAGCCACGAACAAGTCTCGTGTGTAGCATTGATAGTAACTTTTAATTCTATTGTTAATACTATATATATATATTTTCTCGGCCACCCATTAAATAAAGGATAAAAAAAACGGGAATATTATCTGACAGAACCATAACTAACTCTTCATATGAAAGTATAAAATCAAAATAAACAGATTCACTGGTATATATATAATTTCTACAGATCTCTATAAGTATAGTGTGATATATAATGAATAGAACTAGCCTAATTATATAATTTACCAAAAGATAGTAATCTTGCTAATGATATATTAATAGATTGTAATAATATACTATCACCAACTTAATAAACGTAACTAGATATCATAAATGATGATCCTATTAGTTGGTGGAAAGTTAAGCAAAATGTTTTTACCCTCGCTTGAGGTAATAACTTATGCAAGGTAAATAATTATACTTATTGAGCCTTATGTATCCCTCCAATCTTTGATATATATATATTAAATGATTTTATTCACAATTAGTGATACAAGACTCGATAGAGTTTAGGATATCAGATATGCAGTTTTTGTAAATAAATAGCATAGCATTCTGGTGTGTAAGGAGAAAATATCAAGACAGGACTACTGGCGAAACGATTGATGTTTCTGAAGCACAAGGCTCCTATATTTAAAAATGAAGAAATATAAATACTAGTTTGAAAAATAAGTATTATATATATCCATTGTTTAAAATCGTCTCTTTCATTAAATGGGTCAGGGGTATGGAAAGAAGGTTGGTTGGGAGCTCTGTTAGTCTTATCCCGTACCCATACACTACCCTTTAATATATATATATATATTATATATATTATGAACACTCAATTATATTAATGCATAGAGTATAATGTGGCTAAAATAGTTACTGAAATATTATTATAGGCGGATATATATATATTAGTACCTTATACTATTAGTTTAGCAATTTTTATATTGCAAGATAAGGTACTGTTAATTAATCATGGGTGAAATAAAGTAGTTATTAATGCATTGAAGGTAATATGAGTAATCTAACACCTATTAATAACTATTAATGTAATGTAAAAATGAGTAATAATTGTCTTTTAAATAGGTAGAAATAACATGTATTATGAGACTTTTCTACATTTTTTGTATATTAAAATTTAATCATAATGCTCTCTAAAATAACATCTTTATTATACTATATAATTCTGCTCACCAATGTATATATTATATATAATGTTTTTACTATTAATTATCTAATTTCCTCTCACCCTACCTCCTACAAAAATAATGAAGTTAATCAATCTAGCTTATATTGTAATTTTATAAATATAAATATTATTATATTATAATTATATATATATTATATATAATATTATATATTATATATATATATATATATATTATAATATATATATATATATAATATTAATTATATATATATATATATATATATATATATATATTAATTATATATAATATTATATAAGATATTAATATATATATAATTAATATATATATATATATTATATATATATATAGAAATATATTTATATATATCATATATTAATATATATAATAATATAATTATATAATATAATATTTAAATAATTAATTAATTTATTTTATAAAGACTCAAAAGTTTTATTGACCCCTTTATATTCTAAGGCTTATATCAATAATAGGATAGTCTTTTCAATAATTCTTTTCCAAGATATATTTACATCATCAAATAAATCATTTTTAGGAGTGTTAATTTTCATGACCCCTTTAGAAGTATAATTTTTTTGCTTACCTATTGATTTACAATGATGTGTCTTACCTCACGTCAGCCTTCCTCTCATTATACATACCTATCAAAATTCGTGTACCTTTACTCCACATACAGGTCGGACCTGCTTTGTGAGACTCTTATTCATTCCGCCCTTAGGCAACAAAAAAATTCACCTAAAGCGATATGTAATATATATATATATATATAACGTTATATATATATATATATATAATATATATATATATATATATATATATATAAGTTTATATATATATATATATATATATATATATATATATATATATATATATATAATATATATATATAGTGATTTTCTCTGCCGTGTTCTGCCACCTAGGCCGCTTCATATTTTCTGCCGCCTTAAGCATTTGCCAGTTTGTCCTAGACTGTTAAGCAGGGCCCTGTATATAATATATATATATATATATAGTATATATCATATAATATATATATATATAGTATATATATATAATATATATATATATATATATATATATATATATAGTAATGATCAAACATTACCGCATCCGCACCGCGATGCGAAAAAAAAATGACATGCTGGCTGCATCACTAACATATATATTATATATAATATATATTTAGATATTAATATATATATATATATATATATATATATATATATAATATATATATATATATATCATATATTATATATATTATATATATATATATATATATATATATATATATATATATATATATAATATATAGATATATATATATATATAGGGGCGGCTCGTCATTAAGGGCCAGTGGGGCCCGGCCATTTTATTACAGCTGCAGTTTAGTGTGAACCATTTATTATTTTTTATTCTTTAATATTTTTTTTAGGTAGGATTAAATATTAAAGAAATTAAATTGCTCTTATTATAATAACACTCCAATGATTTATTATTTAATGAAAAAAAAAAAATATCATCAAATTCTTAGTTAGTTCAAATGTCAAACCAATATGGTTGTTGCAGACACTTTACAACCACATGCCCTATACATTTGTTGAGGAGAAAATGTGTGTGCAAAATATGACGCGTGGACGCTCTATAACCTA
>JABUQX010117485.1:0-13088 GCA_015478945.1 Trachelipus rathkii | reverse complement strand
ATTGAGAAACTAATATTATGAATCTAAATGTTTCTCTAAATTCTTGCACCCAACAACGTAAAGAAATATTCGCCAAGTATCGCCCACTTATCTAACCAAATATCGATACCACAAAAAAAATGGTTGCATATACAGAGAAAATGCAGTAAACAAAGAATGAGTATGAAGCAAGAATAAGCTAATAAGGAGCTAAGATATTAATAAATCTCAATGTTACCCTATTTACAAGAGCAAGAAAGTAATAAGTAAACTGTACAATAGCTATCTTAGGCAAGTATTAGAGTATTGTGCAGAAGTTTGGGCCCCTTATTTAAGGAAAGCCCTTTTATTCCCCTTTATATTAAAGATAAGTGAGGGAAACCAAACTATATATGGCTTTAAAAATAAATTTGCAGATTTATAGAAATTGCTAGAGATGTTTTTGACATGATTTCTGGATGATTTCTGGGTTTGAGGGAAGAGCTATGAGGAGGGCTGAAGAGTTAGAATGATTTCTGTTGAAAGGCAATTTCTCAGAGGGGACATAATACAAGCCTACAAAATATTTACATCTATTGATGATACAGACCAATAAATTCTTCATAGTAGACTACAGACAGGAGACCAGGTTGCACAGGAAGAAAATTGAGAAGGCATGCTTTCTTGATATAAGAAAGCATTCATTCAGTAATAGTGTTGTTAATTTTTAAATGGTTTGCCACTGGAGGATATTGAGTGTGACTCAATTGCAACATTTAGGAAAGGATTGGATAGGTATATGGATGGTTTGTGGATCATATAGTATATTTTGACTAAGCCAAATTGGCAAGTTTTTAGATAGTTACAGTAGTTATAAAGGTTAAGCTGCATGTTATGACAATGACAAACATTAAAGTTTGTGGTGTGGTTAGCATGTACTTTGGCTATAGTTTTTTCTTTTAGTGGTAGATTATGTAAGTCATATGACAAGCTCCTATGTTGGTGCTTCTGGGATTTGCATGAGCATGTTGGTGATTCGGTACTCTATTTAGTTTACTGGAAGAGTTTAGGTAAGCCCATGTGGCTTCTTACTTTCTCTTTACTTCTAATGTGTTATTTAGGTATGAGTAGACCAGTGGTCACAAATCTCTTGGGCATTACCCCAAAATATATAGCTATTTTGTAAAACAATATTACCCTTACCCTTAAAAGTGAGGGAAAGCAACCTATATATGCTTTTAAAATTAAGCATACCAGTATGTTATAGAAATATTTTTCTTAAATTGCACTAAATACAGAAACTCCAAAGAACACTCAAATTCAAAATTGTTCCATTTGTATGAAAGCCACATTCATACTAGCTGAAAAGAATGTATTATACAGTTATACTTAAGAAATCAACTTTATAAATAAAACAAAATTACCAAAATAAACTGCATGAAATATGAAAATAATAATAGACAAAATTAATTAATTATTTTAATGAACGAAAGTATTTTGTTGAAAACATTTTAACTTCTGGATTTGAAGAAATGGTTTTTCATTTGACACATCAAAATTATGGCTATTTGATGTCAGTGAAATATGGATACTGTCTTTGCTTTAAAATTTTTAAGAATGGAAATTGGAAATTCTTGTTCACAAAGATGGGTTTTGCAAATGCAGCAGCATTTTTTTACTTTTTCATGCACAGTTTTGAAAGACTAAATGTTGATACCCAAAATCTAGACCGATCTGCTTTTTTTTTTTTTTTTTTTTTTTTGTGAAATTCAATGCTTGAATTATTTAAAAATTTTCTTTGATGCCAGTATTGCTCCAGGCTCATTTCTGGCATATGCTTTAAAGTCTGTTGGAGACTTCACACATACCCAACTGTCAGTATGTGAATCAAGCTCTTGAAAGTAATCAGAGAACCATATCTAAGTTTATTAATGCCCTATAACTGAATCTTTTTTTTTTTAATACTCTGTGACTTGAATACATATTAGATCCAAAGTCCAAGTACTGAAATATTTTCCCTGGCCCAAAATATTCATTGCATATTTTTAATAAAGTTAAACCTCCAACAACGATTATATACAACTTTATTTGTGTTGTGTTGCTATTAAAAGTTTTAACTCCATTGTAATTTTGTAATTTTCCTTTCATAGGTATATACAGTTTACAGCTAAGAGACTAGAGTATCTTCTCTGTTCATGTTTGATAAAATATTACCGAAAATGAGAATCTTTCCAGGTTGTGAAAGCTTGTAATGTAAAATGATAAATAAGGTAATGAATTTCCATGAGGATTTGTAGTTTTTATGTGACTTCATTTTTGTTTTGACAACTCAGGGTCAACTCAGGTGATCTAAACATTGTCTTTTACTAATTAAACTTTGAAACTACTAGTGAACTGAAAAGGCAAAGAATTATGAAATGAATTTTAATTTGGTTACTTATTGGTCATAAATATGAATTTTATTGTTCTATTTTAAAAAAATGAATTGTTTTTATATTTTTAATTTTATTTGCTTGATATAGAGTTGCTTGTGTAATTGTTATATATATATATTGTGAAAAATTATTCATGAAATTGTACATTTTTCATCATTAAATATTAAACACATATATATTATATATATATATATATAAATATTATATATATATATAATATATATATATATATATATATATATATATATATAAATATTATATATAATATATATATAGTATATATATATATATATAACCTATATATATATATATATATACTATATATAATTAGGGATGTCCGAATAGTGCAAAAAGGCCGAATACATACCGAATGACCGAATATTCGGCTAAAAGTATTCGCCCGAATACCGAATATTCGGCCGAATAGTCAACTTCGCTAGTTCGGCCCGAATAGTAATTTCAAAGTTCGGTCATCCATTTAGGTACAAAATAAAGAAAAACTTACAGTACTGGTCAACAAAAAAATGGTGAAATTTGCTTGGGATGGACTTTTGTCAGCAGATATATTTAGTCAATTTGAGGTGCTGATTTCCATATATATCCTCGGATTTGCTGTATCACAGTCCCGTTTTCGTGCAATCATGGATCCTATTTTTGCTATTCCCTAGGATTGACAAAATTCATGTGCGCACTACGTAGGCTGCATAGACGTTACCTTCCGCATATATCTACAGTAGCAGCAAGTTTACTGCGGTCGATATTCGGGAAGCATGTGGTACTTTAGTACGTCTACATGTATGGTTGCCAATGACCTGGATGATGTCTATCATCCATCTGAAATACAGTCGGATGGTCCGTCATTGTTCACCCAGGGTGAACTGAGCGATCTTGTATGAGAGTTGTATTTGCCGAAGTTGTCCTGAGCTGTTGGCTTCGAGGTTGCATGAAAAATGAATACTGGACCATGGCACAAGAGTAACATTTTATCGTCACAGAGAAGCAGAGCTGCGGAGGCTCTTCCAGTCAGATGGTAACCTTGTGTATTGCAGTGAAGTTGCAGCCTACTACTCGCTATGGGACTCCCAGCATACGATGCAGGTGAGTGCGACTGTTTATTGACACTTCCAAAAGCAGTTTAAAGTCTGTGTTGTTACACAACGGCACCACAGGTATGCTTCGTGTTTCCAGTAGGGTACTCGGTACGGGTGAGAGAGGAGTATGCAAAAATCAAGACAGTTTTGGAGAGGCTACAATATTAGGTAATGGATGTTAAATATGCGTCGACCTCAAAATGGTAACATTTTGCTCGGTCAGCAAGCAGTTTCACCAAATATCCCTGCTTCCTGTGCTATGGGACAGCCAGGCGGCAAAGGATCACCTGGACCAAAGCAAGAATGGCCACAGGGAAACCTTGACGCCAGGTGACAAGAACATCGTACGTGAACCACCTTGTACAGAGAGAAAAACATCATCCATCTTACCTCCACTATACATAAAACTTGGTTTGGTGAAACAATTTGTGAAGGCCCGGGACCATGATGGAGTGAATGCTTCCGCTATATATGCTTAACGTTTCCTGGTCTGGGTGACGAGAAGAAAAAAGCTGGGAAATTTGATGGCCCACAAAAGACACTCCTCCGTGATGCTGCCTTTGCTACAACATGAACTGTGTTAGAGGAAAGAGCGTGGAATGCTTTTCAGATGTGGCACAGAATTTTCTGGGAACAGGAAAGCCGAGACCACTAACATTGTACAGGAACTTCTAGACAGTTTTCATTCTTCATGGATGTAGAGTGAGTATAAAGTTGCACTACTTACATTTTCACCTAAGAAAATTTCCGGATAATCTAGGCGATGTTAGTGATGAGCAGGGTAAACGCTTCCATCAAGATCTAAAGTTCATGGACAGGAGTTACCAGGGCAAGTGGGGATATCAATATGATGGGGCCGACTATTTTCTTGGAGCTTGATGAAGGGATATTCCCAGAACGCTATGCACAGTAGATCGTCTCCGAAGAGAAAGTTACTACCATGTAGGTATGTTTACATTAAATAAACCCATTCCTTCTATTACATTCATGTGTTGTCCCATATTACTCTTTATCCATAGTTGTATCATATGGTTTAACATATAAAATTTTTTTTTTGCTTTTATTATTATATGTGTCATATCATTGCGATTTGTTTCTCTCCCTTCATATATCCAATATTATATATAGTGCTGTTACCTAAAAAAGGCCCACATTTTTAAGTTTGGCAAAAAAGGCCCACCCTGTATCTCCGTATATATGATGTGTAGAGCGAAAAAAATTGGTGGACCTATTAACCCCATTGAGTATGCATGTTTAAAGGTGTTATAATGGTTCAAATTCGATTTTTTGAATTTTAGGAATTTTTTTAAACTTTTTTCAAAAATTTTGCCTACTTTTTGACAATCGTGAAAAACCATTTTGGTACTTTTCCAGTCAATACTGCATTAAGAACTCTAGAAATTATATTATTATTGAATTAAATTATGTTAGTCCCATGCATAAGGTAATCCCACACCAAATTTCAAGAAATTTGGTGCAGCCAATCAACACACAGGTACCATCGAAAAAGACTATCAAAAAGGGCCCATGTGTATGACAAAAAAAGGCCCACTTTTTTTTGGAATGAAAATTGGCCTGTATATGTGTTATAATAAATAACAACATGGTATATTGTTTATTTTTTGTTTACTTTAGTATTTTGGCTAAAAAATAGTTTTGTTATGTAAAAGCCCACTTTTCATAAATGTTATGTAAAAAGGGCCCATCTTTATTTTAACTCTGGTGTGTATATATACGGTCAATATATATATATTGATAGGAAATTGATAGTCAGATTTTGTTGTTTTAATTTAAGGAAATTTACCGTTTTATTATTTTTTTATTTAAAAAAAAAAAAATTAAAAATAAAAAAAAAATAAAAAAAAATAAAAAAATCTTCATATTTTAGTCACATAAAAACATAATAAATAACAAATAATAACTAAAAAACACTAAAAAAAATTGAACTCAACCAAGGGTCAAAAGCGCTCTCCAAAAAGTCGACCTCTGAAAAAAAATTGAGAAATTTTTTCAAATATTGTTTATGTATGTTTTTTATTTTAATTCAAAAAAAAAAAAAAAGATCGCCTATTTAGTCACAAAAACCTTAAATAACAAGATAATATAAACCTAAAAAATACCCAAAAAAATTAACTCTAGCAAGAGTTAAAAGGGGGGGGCCCTTTTTGTCATACACATGGGCCCTTTTTGCAAAAAGTGGGCT
Organism: Trachelipus rathkii; assembly: GCA_015478945.1. NCBI lineage: Eukaryota > Metazoa > Arthropoda > Malacostraca > Isopoda > Trachelipodidae > Trachelipus > Trachelipus rathkii. The sequence continues at coordinate 7,401 of JABUQX010117485.1, read as the reverse complement.
TTTTTTTTTTCACTTCGAGTCTAAATAATTTACAATTTTTAAGCAAAACAAAAAATTTTTTATGTTAGGTAACATAATAGGACATGGCAAGTCGTAAGAACTTATTTTAAACACTCATATATGTTAAATAGGTTATAGTTATTGCCAAACTTTAAAAAAGTGGGCCTTGTTTTAGGTAACAGCACTAGTGGCTGTTTACCTAAAAAAGGCCATCAATTTTGTTATGCCAAAAAAGGCCCACCCTGTCTCCGTATATGTGATGTGGTAGAGCGGAAAAAAAAATTGGTGGACCTCATTACCAGTTGAGTAGCATGTTGTCAAAAGGTGTTATAATGGTTCAAATTCGATTTTTTGAATTTTAGGAATTTTTTTGAAATGTTTTTCAAAAATTTTGCTATACAAATTATAAAACCATTTTGGTACTTTTCCAGTCAATACTGCATTAAGAACTCTAGAAATTATATTAATATTGAATTAAATTATGTTAGTCCCATGCATAAGGTAATCCCACACCAAATTTCAAGAAATTTGGTGCAGCCAATCAACACACAGGTACCATCGAAAAAGACTATCAAAAAGGGCCCATTTGTATGACAAAAAAGGGCCCACTTTTTTTTGGAATGAAAATTGGCCTGTATATGTGTTATAATAAATAACAACATGGTATATTGTTTATTTTTTGTTTACTTTAGTATTTTGGCTAAAAAATAGTTTTATGTAAAAAGGGCCCACTTTTCATAAATGTTATGTAAAAAGGGCCCATCTTTATTTTAACTCTTGTTGTATATATACGGTATATATATATAGAGAGTTATAAGAGTTGGCCCACTTGGATTTTTTGTTTAATTTAAGGAAATTTACCTTTTTTTATTTTATTATTTTTTTTTATTTAAAAAAAAAAAAAAAAAAAAAAAAAAAAAAAAAAATTCTTCATATTTAGTCACAAAAAACCTTAAATAACAAAATAATAACTTAAAAACACTAAAAAAATTAACTCAACCAAGAGTTATAAGGGTTGACCCAAATGGGATGATTTTTGAAAAAAATTGAGGAAATTTACCTTTTTTATTTTATTATTTTTTTTATTTTAATTTCAAAAAAAAAAAAAAAAATTCTGCCTATTTAGTCACAAAAACCTTAAATAACAAGATAATAACCTAAAAATACCAAAAAATTAACTCTAGCAAGAGTTAAAAGGGTGGGGCCCTTTTTGCAAAAAGCGGGCTTTTTTTTTTTTTCACTTCGAGTCTAAATAATTTTTACAATTTTTAAGCAAAACAAAAAATTTTTATGTGGTAACATACATAGGACATGCCCATCTAAGAACTTATTTTAAAACTCATATATGTTAAATAGTTTTAGTAGTTATTGCCAAACTTAAAAAAGTGGGCCTTTTTTAGGTAACAGCACTATATATATATATATATATATATATATATATATATATATATATATATATATATATATATATATATATATATATATAATATATATATATATATATATATATATATATATATATTTAATAATTATATATTATAGTGCTGTCCCTAAAAAAGGGCACACAATTACAACTTTCATCACATAACTACTACAAACTATTCCGAACATATCGAGTTTACATACGTTCCACAGCATGCCATTACAACTATGTATTGGTTACCCACAACAAGTTTTTTTGTTTTGCTTTAAAAAGTTGTAAAAAATTATTTAGAACTCGAAGTGTGAAAAAAAAAAAAGCCCGCTTTTTTGCAAAAAAGGGCCCATGTGTATGACAAAAAGGGCCCCACCCTTTTACGTTCTTGCTAGAGTTAAATTTTTTTGGTATTATAGGTTATTATCTTGTTAGTTTCAAGTTTTGTAAGCTAAATAGCAGATTGTTTTTTTTTTTTTTGTGAAATTAAAATAAAAAAAATAAAAAAATCAAAACAAGGTTCAAATTTTCCTCAAATTTTTCAAAAATCATCCCATTTGGGTCAACCCTCATTGTGAGTTAGTTGAGTTAATTTTTTTTGGTGATGGCTTTATTATTTTGTTATTTAAGGTTTTTTGTGACTAAATATGAAGAATTTTTTTTTTTTTTTTTTAAATAAAAAAAAAAAAAAAAAAAAATAAAAAAAGGTAAATTTCCTTAAAATTAAAAAAAAAATCCAAGTGGGCCAACTCTTATAACTCTCTCTATATATATATACTGTATATATACAACAAGAGTTAAAATAAAGATGGGCCCTTTTTACATAACATTTATGAAAAGTGGGCCCTTTTTACATAAAAAAAGCATTTTTTAGACAATATACTAAAGTAAACAAAAAATAAACAATATACCATGTTGTTAGGTGTTATAACACATATACAGGCCAATTTTCATTCAAAAAAAAAGTGGGCCTTTTTTTGTCATACAAATGGGCCCTTTTTGTATAGTCTTTTTCGATGGTACCTGTGTGTTTGATTGGCTGCACCAAATTTCTTGAAATTTGTTGTGGGATTACCTTTTGCATTGGGGTACTAACATATTCTAATTCAATCAGTTACGATAATTTATAGTTCTTAATGCAGTATTTGACTGAAAAGTACCTAAAAATGTTTTCCACGATCGTTCAAAAGTAGGGAAAATTTTTGAAAAAATTTAAAAAATTCCCAAAATTTCAAAAATCGAATTGAACCATCATACACACCTGTTAAACATGCATACTCGAAGTGGGGTGTAATAGGTCCACAATTTTTTTCCCTCTGACACATTCATATATACGGAGAACAGGGGGGCCTTTTTGATAACAAAATTGGTGGGCCCTTTTTAGGTAATAGTATAATATAGTATAGTATAGTATATATATATATATATATATATATATATATATATATACTATATATTATATAATATATATATATATATATATATATATATAAGTATATAATATATATATATATATATATATATATATAATATAGTATTCACTACGTCATTTCATAAGATAACAACCGAGAGTTAGCAATAAAAAAAATAAAACATTTTTCAACTTTTTAATTTTGTAAAGGAAAAAAATAGAACAATTAAATTTAATAATGTCACACTTTTCACCCCGCTATGACATGTTTTTTTAACTTGTCTTACCAAGGTCTGAGTTCTTAAATGCACTAGTTTCATATATAGTATAATATATATATATATATATATATATATATATATATATATATATAGTAGTATATATATATATATATATATATAAATATATATATATATATAGTATATATATATATTATATTAGGGATGTGCCGAATAGTTCGGCAAGTTCATATCGGTTCGGTGCCTATCCGGCCAAAATACCGAATATCGGTATCGGCTTTTTCCGAACTATTCAGTCCGAATATTTGAGCTTTACAAACAATAAATTACGTCAACATAGGGGAAAGTTCAAATTTAAAAATTAAATTTTTGAAAAAGTAAAATATTGACAAATTTTGTAGCCAATATGTCGAAAATCTTTGTCATTTGTTAGATCCTATAAGGGCCTTGACATTTTTCAATATTCTAAAAAATAGAATTCATGTGATACGGATAATGGACCAAACATGGTAGCTGGTATAAGGGAGTGGCTTGCTATCATTTTCATGTTTTATTCACATGGTTCACTAAGCATTCACGATTCAATATTATGTAAGAAGTCTGTTCAAGATATTTTATTTACTTGCAGAAGCATATGCTCTCTCATTTCACCATTCAGCAACGGCAGCCTGCAAAGCTTAAAACTTACAGATGCAGCTGAATGTCAAACAGCATAAATTAATTCAACACGTTTCTACACGCTTGGAACAGAACTTTTGATATGCTTAAAAGATTGTTGGGAACAAAAAGTTTCCCTATCCATATACGCTGCTGAATGCAATCAGAAACTGTTGACTGATTTTCAGTGGCAAAATTATTCCATTACTTGAGCCATTGGACAACATCACTAAAACAAGCATTAAACGTCTGAAGCTTAACAGTCGCCCAAGTGATCACTTCCATTTTAGCAATAAATCTATTTTTAAATAGGGCAATTAAAAGCAAAGCTTCAGTGGAAAAATTACACTCGTTTGAAGAGCTTAAGAAATCAGAGAAAAAAGACTTCTCAAGTGTTCATATCGTGATAACAATCTTTGTGCTGTAGCTACTTTCTATCATCTGGCGATTCAAGCTAATTTTGTCAAACATGAATCAGATGATCAGTATAAAAGTATGGTCATGAGGCATGGAAAAGAATGCAGAGAATTTGCTTCCGACTTTCTGCGTGACGATGATTCACGTAGTGGGAAAGTGAAGCTGAAGTTTCCATTTTCACTTCTTTAATGGATTGTTTAAAGAATAATTGTGGCATCAAAATCGTCATACAGAAAGAAAGTGAGAGTGAAAAAGAAAGTCCCATTCTTCTGATAAAGTGTTTGTTGATCATATATTTCATACGGCTACATACAGAACAAAATAAAGAAATAAACAAATATATATAAGTTGCCTACTTTGACCAGTGAAGACAATGATATTCCTTCAATTGGTGGAAAAAACACTGAAATAGTTTTATGAATTTGAAAAAAAAAACTAGCAATACAAATACCTTTCAGCTCGCGTCATCAGTCGAAAGGAAAGAATATTTAGACGAGGAATAGTTTTATGAACCCACAAGACACAATGCACTGTTAAAATGGAGAACTGCTAATGTTCTGTCATTTAACCTTAGAGCTTATTTCAAATGAAGCTTAGTTGCCCTGCGTGGCATTACGAACCTTAAAGCTGCTCTTTAATTATTTTACTATATCCCTTGTCGCGCAAGAGGCACGGGATAGTAATTTATTTTGTTTTACTACTTTGTATATCAAGTAGTAGTATTTAGATTGAGCCAAATTGGCTGTTTCTAGTTATAGTCAGTTAGTAAGTGTGTTAGCTCTGCATGTGTGACCATAATTTTAGCCGGGCACGTCATGCCGAACGCCTTTGGGTAACCTGATTGATGAGTGTTTTACTCAAGCCAAATGTGGTGGATTTTGCCTGTACTGATATTGACAAGCCGAGGTGCTTTGTGGATTTGCAGGAGAGCATGTTTGGTTAGTGGTTGACTGGGACAGGTCTCGATAGGCCATGTGCTTCTTACTGTCCTATATTTCTAATGTTCACATTCCCTGTCCATGGTAAACATGAAATTTCTTGGACCGGGTTTCGCAATTGATTATTGATGTGCTGATTCCAAAAATGTAATCGGTCTTTGCATATCACATCGTGTGTGTAACACAGATTTGTAATATTTTATGATTTTTACCTTTTCAAGAAGGGTCTATCACATATTATTGGGATATATATATATATATATATATATATATATATTATATATATATATATATATTAATTATATAATATATCATATATATATATATATATAATAGTATATATATATATATATATCAGTATAGTGCTGTTACCTAAAAAGGGCCCACAATTTTAAGTTTGGCAATAACTACTAAACTATTTAACATATATGAGTTTTAAAATAAGTTCTTAGAATGGCAGGTCCTATGTATGTTACCACATAAAATTTTTTTGTTTTGCTTAAAAATTGTTAAAATTATTTAGACTCGAAGTGAACAGAAAAAAAGGCCTGCCGTTTGCAAAAAGGGCCCATGTGTATGACAAAAAAGGGCCCCACCCTTTTAACTCTTGCTAGAGTTAATTTTTTGGTATTTTTAGGTTTTTACCTTGGTTATTTAAGGTTTTGTGACTAAATAGCCAGAATTTTTTTTTTTTTTTTTTAAATAAAAATAAAAAAAAAAAAAAAAAAAAAAAAGAAAAATTTCTTCAAAATTTTTCAAAAATCATCCCATTCTGGGTCAAACCCTCATAACTCTGGTTGAGTTAAATTTTTTGTTTAGTTTTCAATATTATAATGTTATTAAGTTTTTTGCTGACTAAATAGAAATTTTATCTGTTTTTTTTTTTTTTTTAGTTATTTGTTTTTTTTTAAATAAAAAAAAATAATTTAAAATAAAAAAAGGTGAATTTCCGGTAAATTCAAAAAAAAAATCCAAGTGTGGCAACTCTTATAACTCTCTATATATATATATATATATATATACAACAAGAGTTAAAATAAAGATGGGCCCTTTTTACATAACATTTAGAAAAGTGGGCCCTTTTACATAACAAATTTAATTTTTAGGCAAAATACTAAAGTAAACAAAAAATAAACCAATATACCATGTTGTTCAGGTATAAACACATATACAGGCCAATATTCATTCAAAACAAAAAGTGCGGCCGTGTTTTTGTCATACAAATTGGGCCTTTTTGATGTCTTTTTCGATGGCACCGGTGTGTTGATTGGCCTGCACCAAATTTTTTGAAATTTGGGTGTGGATACCTTGTTGCATTTGAACTAACATAATTTAATCAATATAATATAATTTCTAGAGTTCTTAATGCAGTATTGACTGGTACCAAAATGGTTTTTCACGATCGTCAAAAAGTAGGCGAAATAATTTTGAAAAATTTCAAAAAATTCCCAAAATGTCAAAAAATCAATTTGAACCATTTAAACACCTTAAAAACCATGCGAGATACTCAATGGGAAGTTAATAGGTCCACCACATTTTTTCGCTCTCACAAACATCATATTAACGGAGATACAGGTGCGGCCTTTTTTGCAAACAAAAATTGGTGCTGGGCCCTTTTTACCGATAGAGGGTTAACAGGCATATATATATATATATATATATATATATATATAATATATAATATATATATATATATATATATAGTAGTATATATATAATTGAAAAGCGGCTCTGCCCGTGAGTGTGGCCAACTGTAAAAATATATATATATTATAATACATATAAGTATATATATATATATATATAATATATATATATAATATATAGTAATATATATATATATATATATATATATATATATATTAATAACACATATAAAAAGAGTGTGGTGCAGTGGGCTGAGTGGTGCGTTTGCACGCTTAGGGTCGTGAGTTCGAGTCCTCGTCAAACGGGATTTGTACTTTCGACTAGTCACCAGGACGGACACGAAAAATTGCCGTTTGTAGGAGATTTTCTGTAATTCATTACAGTTTACGGCATAGTGTATCAATACACTAATCTCAATACCCTCACCTCACTCATCCATAGCCAACACATACAACGGTACAACCTTTAATACACATACATACACCTAGATTCCTAAGTGCCTCACTGAGCGAGTAGGTCTGTGAGTCCAGAGCCTAGCCATGCCCACTGATGGCTGGAATATCTTGACTTGGTCCAGACTGAGGCTGGGGTTACTATCACCCTGATAACTGTGCACCTTTCCACTTTGTATGGGCCCACTGGTCGGGAAAAACATAAAATAGTAACCTTTCCCCGATT
>JABUQX010117484.1:12500-22877 GCA_015478945.1 Trachelipus rathkii | reverse complement strand
GGTAGCTAGGTTAGGTCTATCTAATCAACCCTATAAAACCTTACCTAACCTAACCTTCCAAGCTACCGCTTTTGTTGCCATAAAGTTTAATGCTCTTTAATTTTTTTTCCTAAAGAGTTACCCCATTTATTTTTTCACTATGCTTCATTACAGCCTTTTTAGCATCTATGTTTCATATTTCATTTTCCCATGTTATAAAGATAGGGAATTTTTTGAACTTTGAGGCACTGTAACTTTTTTTCCTAAAGAGTGACAATTTATTTTTTCACTATGCTTCATTACAGCCTTTTTAGCATCTATGTTTCATATTTCATTTTCCCATGTTATAAAGATAGGGAATTTTTTGAACTTTGAGGCACTGTAACTTTTTTTCCTAAAGAGTGACAATTTATTTTTTCACTATGCTTCATTACAGCCTTTTTAGCATCTATGTTTCATATTTCATTTTCCCATGTTATAAAGATAGAATTTTTTGAACTTTGAGGCACTGTAACTTTTTTTCCTAAAGAGTGACAATTTATTTTTTCACTATGCTTCATTACAGCCTTTTTAGCATCTATGTTTCATATTTCATTTTCCCATGTTATAAAGATAGGGAATTTTTTGAACTTTGAGGCACTGTAACTTTTTTTCCTAAAGAGTGACAATTTATTTTTTCACTATGCTTCATTACAAGTCTATGCTGTGAATTTTAAAAAATCTGTGTGAGTACCAACATCTTAAACAATTACCCATATATAGAACCTATAGTATACTGTGACAGTAAAAAGCCACATGGGTCTTTCTAGACTGTCAAATTTACCACTAGGCCAGGCATTATGGCATACCGTCTATATTTTGTTTGTGAGAGCGGATTTACCAACTCTGGGCTATTCCGACAATACTAGAATTAAAAATGTCGGTAGTTCTAATTATGAAATGCACTGAACATCTACTATTCCTTATATTTTTTTTGGTAGTATTCTTAAAAAAATAAGCACTACCTAAGTTTATTAGGTTATTCTAAACTTTTTATCACAAATATCTATATAAACAAACTTCTCTGTCCACAATTCTATTAACTATTAAGCTTCATCTGGCGCATGCGCGTGCGAGTATAAAACCAAAAGAAATAATCGTGTTTCTTTGATAAATATGTTTTATATATAAAAAAAAAAATATATATATATATATATATATATATATATATATATATATATATATATATATATATATATATATACTATATATATAATATATATGTATATGTATATATATAATAATATATATATATATATATATATATATATATAAATATATATATATATATATATGTAACTATATATATAATATATATGTAATAATAATATATGTATATATAATAATAATATGTATATATATATATAATAATAATAATATATATATATATAATAATAATAATAATATATATAATATATATATATATATATATAATATATATATAATATATATATATATCTTCATATATATATATAATATAATATGCTTTAGGTTAAATATCGAATGGTACTCTTCGGTTTCGTTAGGCAGCATCGATGTTCAAAGCGGTAATAACCCCTACAATCTCCCCATAGACCCAGAAATATCAAGATGAAAAACTCAAAAGGATATTATACACAAAAAGTCACACAAAAATTGTGTTTAAAATACATAATTATCAATAACCAGGACCTACCATTTTTTCAACGGATTATCATATGAAACATCAAAATATACTAATTTAAACAAAATTTTATTCACCGGGACCGGCTTTCGGTCCCGGTAGGTGATGGCTGGTCCTGCTCATGCAGGTGTGTCTCTACGTTTCGCTCCCGTATATTATCACACACACACACACACACACACACACACACACACAGACAAACACCCACAAACTCACACACACACAGTAATTACTAATAGTTAAAACTAATACACGTTTACTCAATCCACATACACACGCACGCGCACACACACTCACTCACACCTACACACACAAGCGATCGTATACTAAGATTAAAAACTAACTCGCAATCTCCCACGTATACAATATTTAAATTGTATAAATAATTATTAAACACTAATTAAAACCAAGACAATCTTGGATAAATAACAATAAATATAAATAAAAAAAAAAAAAAATATATATATATATATATATATATATATATATATATATATATATATATATATATATATATATATATATATATATATATATATATATATATATATATATATATATATATATATATATATATATATATATATATATATATATATATCTCTGTAAATATATATATATATATATGTAAAGTTTTTAACGGATAAACGTTAATAGTTCAAATAAGTAAATGTGCTCTATTTCAAACGAAAGTTAAAATAATAAGAAAAAACTTTTAGGGTGAATGAAAGTTTTGAACAATTTAGATTTTTGGTTTGATTCTTTTGCAAACTTCTTTGTGGCGCGTCTATTGGAAATCAATTAAATATATCGGGTGAACGTGCGTAAAGCTGTCAATGAGTGTATTATAGTTACTTTTCGAAACTTGGCTCCACCTTCCCCAAATTTCTTCCACATCTGCCCCACCTTCCCCAATTTCTCTTTTGATTTTCATTTAGGCTTATTATCGAATACCAACACACATACACCTACACTCATACATATATATATATATATATATATATATATATATATATATATATATATATATATATATATATATATATATATATATATATATATAACCTCTTACCTAACCTAATGGATATCTAGAACATCTATCTATGTATCATAGAGACTATCTTCAATTTTTTTTTATTGTCTATATTCGTGCATCCACGTCAAGTATCTTTGTATATATATATATATATATATATATATATATATATATATATATATATATATATATATATATATATATATATATATATATATATATATATATATATATATATATATATATATATATAGATAAAAAAACGGGCCCCAACTTTCGATAGGCTTCATTTCTTAATTTTTTGTCGGAATTAAATGAAACTTCAGTTATAACTAGTTTATTGTGTTTAGAACATCAAATTAAAACATGATAGTCTTTGTCCTTTTCTTCTTCATTCTAGAGCATGTGTTCGAGATGACCTCCATTTAGCTCCGTGCATTTCTTGAGGCGCAGCACAAAGTTGTCCAAGACGTCCTTACAAACAGACCGAGGAATGGCTCTTATCTCCTCCCTGATGGTTTCCTTGAGTTCAGTGATGGTCCTGGGTCTCCCTGCGTACACTCGGTCCTTGAGATAGCCTCAAAGGAAGAAATTTGGAGGCTAAGGTCTGGCATATTAACACACTCAAAGATTAGTCATGCGACCATGCTTCGTTCTGCTCTTCTACTGTGGTATGCTTTTTTCCTATCAGTGATTAGTTCTCTGAGTTGGAAGGAGTTTGAAGTTCTTCGCTTGAACTAGAACTTTCTCATAAGCGACGGATAGAGGGTCTGTAGCTCACTCTTGAAGGTTTTGAGGACCTCAACATACCTTTCTTTGGTGACTGACACTGTCGCGCCAGATTCCTCGAAGAAGAATGGTCCGATGATGCCTCTGGCCGAGATTGCAGCCCATACTGTGCACTTAGGGGAGTGTAGGGGCTTGGTGGCTACTTCATTGGGTTTGGAGACACCTCGGAAACCATTGTCTTTAGGTTCTGCTCATTCAAGATAGATAAAATTTCATCTGAAGTAAAAAGGAGTTTAAAATCTAAGGTCTTCTGGATCTTCTTCAGTAACTTGACTTTCATGGCCTTTCTCCGCTGTTTGTCTAAGGCTGTAACTGTCTGCTTCGTCTATATTCTGTATGGACAAGACCTTATATCATTTACTAGTACTCTCCTGCAATCTCACGGGATATACCGAGGGACTGACTTCGCTTGCGCACAGAGCGTCTCGGACTTTGCTAAACTTTGCTGAAAGCTGACTCTTTTGCACGCTCTCGACCCAGCTCGCTGTTGCCGCTTTCCTGGAACGCCTGGATGGCTTGATGACGCGTTTTCATTTGCTACATTTTAGGTTCTCCACGGTTCCATATTCTCAAAGTGGTCCCCAAAGTCTTGAATTCTGCTTTTGGAGGAGGTCGTCTCACATTCAATTGATGCATGAAAGGTCTTCCTGGATTTTTCTTGAACGACGGCCTGTCTTGTAGGTAATGTTTCACGGCAGTATATATAATCTTTTCTGCGGAGCTTCCATTGAGCGTCTAGTGTGTTCACAGACGTTGCTGTGTCTTGTCCTTCAAAATAAGAATAATTAGTGAATGATTATAGGAGATATCACAAAAAGTGCTCGCGGGGCCCGTTTTTGCTTGCCCCCATAGTAGTATATATATAACTATATATATATATATATATATATATATATTATATATATAATATATATATATATATATATAGTATAATATATATATAATATATTATATATATATATATATATTATAAGATTTTCTTGAAAATGCAGAGTGTGGGACTCTTTCACTCCCGCAACATTCTTCAAACTCTTTCACCGAAACTGAACTGTGGCATCATTCTCATTCACAATCTTTATTACAACAGATGTTGCTTCCTCAAATTTTCAGTCACAAATCACCACCATTAAGGATGGGTCACGCCCTCGGCTTTGAACACATTTTCACCCTTTTCAGTTCAAGTTATTTGACTAAAAATTAATCTGAAGTATATTCCCTACTCTCGAGTAACAAAATTTCAAAGGTAGTGTCTAGAATAATGTTGGGGACTTTAATTTAGAAATGGTTGTTTTTCTTCAATTTTATGGGTCTTGTATGGGACTTCGATCTTTATTTCTGAGTCCCAGAATATTAGTAAAGAGATCAGGAGGTAGTGACCAATCAGGGATAGATCTAACTCAAAGACGTCCTTAAAAAATGTTCTGAGCAAAGAATATGTTCTCCCGGACACTACCGCTAAAGAAAATTGTTTTGTCTGTATTCTATACTAGGGTTTAAAACTCGGGGCAAATGCAAATTGAATAATTAAGTGAATGCGTTTAAAACGCTCATATACTACTCATTAATCTATTCAACTTGTGATTCAACTTCAAAAGACGGCGGGGTTTGAACGCTCGTAAAAAGGGAGTCTAACTTTAGGTGTAAACTATTAAAAAGGAAAGCGTATATTAGACAAGAAAACAGCTGGTGTTAGAGATGGGTCAAAAACGCTGGTTTTAAACGCTAGTATTAAAGGAGTCTAACTTTATATGTGACCTATTAAAATGAAAATCATAGACTAGAAAACAGCTTATGATGAAAAGGAAGGGAAGAAATTATTTCAAGATATGTCAAATACTAAATTTGTTGAGTAAAAATTTTTAACAAAGTCGTTCTGTTTTATAATCTCGGCAACTAAAAAAAACCATTGAATGTTTTTTTTCTTGTTTTTTTTTTCAAACAGTTGTCTCCACCGCTCACGGACAGAGCCCTAGTCGAGAAAGGGTGTAAAGAATTATTTTTAGCATTATGGAGGTAAATATCAGGTTAATATATATATTATATATATATTATATATATATATAAAAACCAGACCTATATATATATATATAATATATATAGTATATATATATATAATTTATATTATATAATATATATATATATATAATATATATATATATATAGTATAATATATATATATATGATATATATATATATTATATATATATATGATATTATATATAATATATATATAAAGTATATATATGTGGGCACCGTTAATGAGAAAGTTAACGCAGTCTTTAATCCTTAATCGTTAACAAAAAAAATTAACGGCGTTAATCATTAAAGCGTTTATCGGTAAAGAATGTAACGGAAGTTAACGTTAATCGTTAACGTTAACCGTCTTCAAAATATGTAGGAATAGTAATAATTTTTCATAAATTTTTCTCAAATATTCATAAAGATTGCAAGAAATAATAATAATCACCAAATTATTGTCGTTAATTTTTCTGATAATCATAATATTAAAATTAATAATAATAATAATAATAATAATAATAATAATTAATAATAATAATAATAATAATAATAATAATAATTAAGTAATAAATAATAATAATAATCATAAAATAATATCCCTAACAATATTAACAATGAAATTAAGCCCATCAGACTTAAATAATTTAGGCTTTGACCTAGCAGATACTTTTGCCGCTTGCCAAAGAAGTACTTCCAAAAGCCGTAAATTTCTTAATTATACTAAATTGGTATATTATTGAATAATAAGAGATATACCAAGCTTACAGTTTTAAATACAAATATGTTATTTTTAAAAATTACAACGCTTATTAGGCCTACTTCTTGTATATTTTTCAATAGTCACAAAAGAAGCAAGTTCAAGTAACGAACGAAAGAAGTCAATGACTCATGAACGGGCAACAGTCACTATCTTTTTGTTCTTCAGCGAACCAATAAGAAATAAGAATACAGCATAAGAAAAACATGTTAAACATTTCTAAACGGGATAATAACCGTGTAGGAATAAACACATTTTGAGCCATAGAGAGGAGCGTTTAGGGGAAGATCCAATATTCGGTTCACGCTAAGCCCAATTTTCTCCCCCCCTTAAAATGGACATAAAATTCGGAATTTTCAGACGGTTTTGACCTTAATAAACACGCAAACCGTAGCTTTTTGCCCCGTAAAACGTTCGGTTTCAGAGCTGTTTTCTGTGTCTGAGTCATTCTATTCAGAATTTCACTTCAAAACCCATATTTTGACATTTGTCGTATCAACTTCCAGAATTTTTTCGAAATGACTTCAAACTTGAATTAGGCATAGATGGGTCGATTACCTACAAAATGCACGAAGTACTTTTTCGATTTTTTGAGTTTTGTGCTCAGCGTTGTCCAATTTCAAAACACACTTTTTTTTCAATTTTAAAATGAAAAATTGCGATAATTTTTTTCTGTTTTTGCAAAGTGGATGAAATTTTCAGGGCATATGTAGTCGGAAGAGATGCACATTTACTTGGATAATTTCTTTGTATATGCATTACTTTTGGATTTGTTCTTGGAACAAATTTAAAAAAAAAAAATTTCTTTTGAGTATACAAAAAATTATCTAAGTAAAAAAGATTCATCTAGTAAGATTGTACAAGCTCTAAAAATTTGATGTTCATCGGACAAGTAGGAAAAAAAATATTTTGATATTTCACTTTTTCAAACGTTTGAATTTTTGTAAAAGTGAAAATTGATATATTTTTTTTCTACTAATCCGATCAACATCAAATTTTCAGGGCTTTTAGAGTCGGGCTAGATGCATCCTTTTTACTTAGATAAATCTTTTGTATACTCAAGAGAAAATTTAAAAAAAATTCAAAAATTTTTTTTTTTAAATTTGTTCCATTTTTATTTTTTTATTCAAGAACAATCCAAAACTAATGCATATACAAAGAAATTTTCTAAGTGCAAAATGTGCATCTCTCCCGATTACATATGCCCTGAAAATTTCATCCACTTCGCACGAACAGAAAAAAAATGGTCGCAATTTTTCATTTTAAAATAAAAGAAAAGTGTTTTGAAATTAGACAACGCCGAGCACAAAACTCAAAAAATCGAAAAAGTACTTCGTGCATTTTGTAGGTAATGGACTCATCTATGCATATTTCAAGAACACTTTTCTTTTATTTTAAAATGCAAAAATTGCGACCATCTTTTTTTCTGTTCGTGCGAAGTGAATGAAATTTTCCAGGGCATATGTAATCGGAGAGATGCAACATTTTGCACTTAGAAATTTCATTTGTAATTGCATTTTAGTTTTGATACTGATATTGGAGCCAATTTAAAAAAAAAAATTACTAAATTTTTTTTAAAATTTATTTCGACTATACAAAAGATTTATCTAAGTAAAAAAGATTGCTTCTAGCCCGGACTCTAAAAGCCCTGAAAATTTGATGTTGATCGGATTAGTAGGAACAAGTACTATATCCTAAATATGTAACTGGGGCCCCCGATCATACGTATAAACAACATGAAATATCAAAATATTTTTTTCTACTTGTCCGATGACATCAATTTTTTAGAGCTGTACAATCTTACTAGATAATCTTTTTTACTAGATAACTTTTTATACTCAATAAGAAATTTTTTTTTTAAATTTGTTCCAAGAACAAATCCAAAAGTAATGCATATACAAAGAAATTATCCAAGTAAATGTGCATCTCTTCCGACTACATATGCCCTGAAAATTTCATCCACTTTGCAAGAACAGAAAAAAATTATCGCAATTTTTCATTTTAAAATTGAAAAAAAAAGTGTGTGTTTTTGACAATTGGGACAAACGCTGAGGCCACAAAACTTCAAAAAATCGAAAAAAAGTACTTCGTGCATTTTGTAGGTAATGAACTCATATGGACCCATCTATGCATAATTCAAGTTTGAAGTCATTTCGAAAAAAATTCTGGAAGTTGATACGACAAATGTCAAAAATATGGGTTTTGAAAAAGTTTGAAAATTCTGAAAGAATGACTACAGACACAGAAAAACGCTCTGAAACGACGTTTTAGGGGGCAAAAAAGCTACGTTTGGTGTTTATAGGGTCAAAACCGTCTGAAAATTCCGAATTTTATGTCCATTTTAAGGGGGGGAGAAAATTGGGCTTAGCGTGAACCGAATATTGGATCTTCCCCTAAACGCTCCTCTCAATGGCTCAAAATGTGTTTATTCTTACACCGTTATTATCCCGTTTAGAAATGTTTAACATGTTTTTCTTATGCTGTATTCTTATTTCTTATTGGTTCGCTGAAGAACAAAAAGATAGTGAGTGTTGCCCGTTCAATGAGTCATTAATTTCTTTCGTTCGTTACTTGAACTTGCTTCTTTTGTGACTATTGAAAAATACAAGAAGTAGGCCTAATAAGCGTTGTAATTTTTAAAAAATAAACATATTTGTATTAAAACTGTAAGTTGGTATATCCTCTTATTTTTACAATAATATGTACAATTTAGTATTAATAAGAAATTGTTACGCTTTGGAAGTATTCTTTGGCAAGCGGCAACAAGTATCTGCTAGGTTTGTCAAAGCCTAAATGTACTTTAAGTGCTGGGATGGGCTTGAATTTTCATTGTTAATATTGTTAGAAAGTATGTATATGATATATTATTATTATTATATTATTTTATTATTATTGATTATTTATTATAATTATTATTATTATTATTATTATTATATTATATTTATTATTATTATATTATTATTATTATTATTATTAGTTATTATTATTGTTTTATTATTATTATTATTCTTGCAATCATTATGCAATAGTTGAGAAGAAATTTATGAAAAATGTATTACTATCCTTACTATTTGAGAGCGGTAACGTTTAACGAAGGTTAACGTTAAGCTTCCGTTACATTCCTTTACCGATAAACGCCTTTAATGATAACGTCGTTAATTTTTTTGTTAACGATTAAGGAATTAACAGCGTTAACTTTCTCATTAACGGTGCCCACATATAAAGATTTATTATTAATATATTATATAATATATGGTGATATATATATATATATATATATATATAATTATAGTATATATATAGATATACTATATATATAGTATATATATATTATAATATAATATATATATATATATATATATATATATATATATATATATATATATATATTTTTTTTATATATCTATATATTATATATTATATATATAGTATAGTATATAGTGTAACTGAATTACCTCCATAATGTGCTAAAATAATTCTTTACACCTTTCTCGACTAGGCTCTGTCCGTGAGCGGTGGTGTTAAGTTTAAAAAAAAAAAAATCAAGGAAAAAAACTTGCAAAATTTTTATCATTGCCGAGATTATAAAACAGAATGACTTTGTTAAAAATTTTTACTCAACAAATTTAGTATTTGACATATCTTGAAATAATTTCTTCCCTTCCTTTTCATCATAAGCTGTTTTCTAGTCTATGATTTTCATTTTAATAGGTCACATATAAAGTTAGACTCCTTTAATACTAGCGTTTAAAAGCCAGCGGTTTTTGACCCATCTCTAACCACGATCAGCTGTTCTTGTCTAAGTATACGCTTTCCTTTTTTAATAGTGACACCCTAGAAGTTAGGACTCCCTTTTTACGAGCGTCAAAAACCCCGCCGTCTTTAGAAGTTGAATCAACAAGTTGAATAGGTTTAGT
Source organism: Trachelipus rathkii (assembly GCA_015478945.1). Taxonomy (NCBI): domain Eukaryota; kingdom Metazoa; phylum Arthropoda; class Malacostraca; order Isopoda; family Trachelipodidae; genus Trachelipus; species Trachelipus rathkii. The sequence goes on along the minus strand of JABUQX010117484.1, from coordinate 12,678 downwards.
GATTGAGTGTATTTAGCGTTTAAACGCATTCACTTACCTATTCAATTTGCGTTTGCCCCGAGTTTTAAACGCTAGTATAGAATACAGACAAAACAATTTTCTTTAGCAGTAGTGTCCGGGAGAACATATTACATACTCAGAACATTTTTTAAGGACGTCTTTGAGTTAGATCTATCCC
>JABUQX010117484.1:0-5000 GCA_015478945.1 Trachelipus rathkii | reverse complement strand
AAGACCATAGACGGTCCGAAAAATGGAGGCAAACGACAGGAGGAAGACAGTGACCGACTGAAAAGGAAAAAACGAAAGAGGGCAAAAGAGGAAGAAGGAAAAGGAAGAAAGCAGCAACGGTGACGCGTGGAACGGTGGACGGGGGCAACAGCGTAAGCGAACAGAGAAGGACGACGGACCTTAGGGAAGAGTATGACAAACAGTAAGTATACACTCAATTCATTTAAAAATTACCGTAGTAATATAGGTAGAGGATGATCAGTAATTAAGAGAGGCCGAAGTGTAAAGGGTTAAACCGGACGTGTACGTGAAGTAGGCAAGCAATATACGGGTGATGTAATAGCATGACCACAGAAGGAAGAGAGGAACCGTCTCAAGAAGTGAAAACATAACTGGCTGAGTAAGAGTCGAGTGGTGGATAGTGATAGGGTATAAGACATGATAGAGATGAGTAAGGCCGATAAAAGTAAGGCAATAACGAATGATAGAATAGATACAGGGACCGTGACACGGAAATAGTACCAACCAAAGTAGGCAAAATATAGGGAAAAAATGTGAAGTGATAATAAATGTGAAATAAGTTAGCATTTCAACTAGGTATATATATATAGGACGCTGGTGAGTAACGTGAACTCATCTGAGTGATAATCATTATAAATAATGCAACAGCGGGAAAAAAAGGAAAGGGACACGGGGAACCGAGAAAAGAAAACCAACTTAGATAGCAGTAGCGAGACCGGTTTAGTATAGATAGAGAGCTGACATAATATGGTGAGAGGGCCTGTGAAAGGGTAATAAGTTATAAAACTAGTGAGGTGGTATAACGTGTGACTACTTGAAGGCAACTCACTAAATATGAATAGACCAACAAAGAAATATTAACTCGCTCACATAAAAGTGAGAGTAAACAATACATATGGGCGGTATAGCTGAAATGGGGGAAGACCGAGAGGACGCTCACAAAATGAGTAGGGCAACGTCTAATGAAGAAAGACACTATAAAGATATACTCATAGTTACACGTAGAAATATAATAACCTCAGTTAATAGATGATGAGAGTGATCATATAAAAGATAGGTATGTTGAATAGTAGTGAAATAAGTAATGAGTAGAATAAATGTGAATATAGTAATGAAGTAAAACGGTGACCGGAAACGGTGTGAGACGTGAGGGGTTATATATGACTCAATACTGAGTATAGTAAATGTAAATAAAGGGAAGTAGATCGAGTACGGACTCACCGATTGAGAAGATAGATATACAAACATGCTAAGTAATCATGACCTATAGTATATAGAGTGTCAGCCGCAAAGGAGGGCCGGTAAATGAAGGAAACCGGGTAATAACTGTGTAACCGGTGAGTGAGTAGGCAACAAGCGAAGGCAACAGAATGAGAAGAGATAGGAACCGTCCAAGTAAGATAAGAAACAACAGGTGCGGGATTGGACGGAGGTATGATTGATAAAGACTCACATGATAGACGGTCTCTCAGAAAAGATTAGGTAATTAAATACTGAGTCAAATGTAGAGGATAGACTCAAGTGACCACGTGAATAATAAGATCACAATACTCAATAATTAAGGTGAGTGGCAAAAAGGATAAGGAAAAGAAGGAAAATTGAGTGATACGAAAGTAATGCAGCAGAGTACTATATAATATAGTATATCTAGGGTGAACGCGGTGAAACGTTGTGAGTAACGTGAGTGATGTAGCAAACCAGGCGTGATTATAAAATGAATAAAGATAGTGAGACGAAATAGATACCAGGAAGAGTCCAATAAATAAAGCTGAGACCGGGGATAGGGCGTTGCAATAAGAGTAGGCCTAGTAGAAAAGGAGTAAATACCTGGCAAATTGTAGACTATATACGGTGAGGGCAACAAGCGTATAGGACCCATCAGTAATGGAAATGGAGTGAGAGGAAGCATGACATAAGTACAAACAACAGTCGGGATAGGCTCAGTTAACGGGTGGGTAAAGTACCTCATACAGTTGTGACGTCCGAAAATAGTAGAGGTCAAACTGAACATGGAGGTGTAAAGACTCACTAGAGACTCAGATACGAATAAGATCACAACCTGAAAGTAATATGAGTGAGTCAAAAGGGAAGGAAATAATAGGAAATAGAATAAATAGATAGCTATACACTCTCACGAGGGACGCAGGGGAACTCAGTTGAGTAAGCTACTGAGTTGGGGCAACATACGTAAATATATGAACATAAGCAGTAAGGACGCGGATATCACTATAGGAAGATAAGTCCAACAGATCACGAGCAGTACCGTGGAGGTCAAGACGTGACATAAATAATAGGTAGGCGAAGGAAGGAAAAACCGGTTAATACTTAGTAGTGAACTACATGATAGAGTATGAGTCAAATCAAGCGTGAAGGGACACAGAAGGTAAATAGGAATACCGCCAGAATTGAAGAAACAACATAGGTCTAGGGATAGATACTCACGATCGAGTGAGTGAGGGAAGACTCCATGAGGTAAGGCTAAAATTATGAGCAACTATGGAGCTTAATAATAGAGAAACTAAGTATTATATACAATATATAGTGAAGCCGACGTGAGAAAAAGACCAATACGATAAAGTAAGGGGTGTACAAAAATAGAGTGGTAAATATAAAGAGGAATAAATGAGATAGAATGCAGCATCGGTGGGACGCGTAGATACGGTATTAACTCGAGTAGGGTGACAACAGGTCGGAAAAATAAGGATAATAGGTATAACGACGGATACCTAGAAAGAGACCCTAAACAAGCTCACTCAGGATTATGCTATAATGAGATCCTTAAGCTAAGTAGTACTCAAATAAAAGAAGAGGGCTCAGTAAAAGGGTGAAGGTAAAAACCGGAACGGGGGACCGGAGGGCAACATAAGTGACTCGGAAGGACATAACAGGAATAAGTTGTATAATTAGTAGGATACCTGCCAGAAGATGAAACAATCAAGGTCGGATGGCGACGGGGTTGGATAGGGAAGACCAGGGTTACGGTCACTGAAAAGGTAGGTGACAAACTGCATGATTGATAAGACGTATGTAGGACGAAAGGACCAACGAAATGGGGGCTCAAAAGAGGGAAGAAAAGAGAAATAAGGGGAAGAGAGTACAACGGTATAGTGACGTACGGAACTGATATGACATAGGTGAGTATGTACTAACAGCGGGAAAGTGTAAGGAGAAAGGTAACGACGGGACTCATAGATGTAGAGAAAAGAAGCAACTAATAGGGCAATATAGAAATTACGGGAGAGGTTGCACTAAAAGGAGTGAGTCAGAAATGGAAGGAAACCGGGAACTGGGGATAAACTAGAGGGCAACAATGACGGTAAATGGTACCAATGCAGAATGGAATATAAGAACCCGCCAGTTAAGAGATAATACAAAAGCTAGCGGTAGAGGCGACGGTGAGTAGTGGGGTGAATAACTCCAGAGTACGTGACCCTACTACCCCCTAAACTCTCACCACCTTAGTATATGAAGCAACGTGACTATATATAAGGATTAGAATGAAGAAGGAACGATACTAGAAAAAAGGACCAAACCGAAAGAGTGAGGTAGCATAAATATAAGATCTATATTGTGAAGAAAGTAGGAATAAGTGAAATTATAAAAGCATTAAGTAGAGACTACGTGGGAACGGTGACCTGGGGTATTATAGTATATATATATATTATAGGCATACTCACAGGTTACCGAAATTATATATATATGATGATAGATAAGCTGTAACACGGGGACCTAATTAGTAAAGAGAATCTCAAATACATTAACAGATCGAGGATCCATGAGGGTGAATAGTAGGGCTAGCAAAAAGGAGGGTCTCCGAAATGAGAAGCTCACAAAAAACCGGTAGAACGTTTAACCCGGAGGGCAACATAGTCAGTGTAAGATACCACATAGAAGTGAGATATAAGTAAGCCCATGACCAGTAGGGGATAAACAACATGGCGGTAGATATTAAGTGATACGATCACGGTTGGTAGGAATTAGACCCTAATAGTGTGAGTGGGACGGCCGAAATAGGATGATGTGAGGCATAACATAATACGATAGGTAATGGAGGATACTCACTATAAGGACACACGACGAAAAGGACCATAACCGTAAAATAGTGGTGTACTCAAAAGATAGTGAGGTAATATATAATGAAGAAGAGTGAGAAAGGAATATATGAGTAGCAGCAATAACGGGGGGACGCGGTAACTATTAGGACTAGGGGCAAGAGGCGTTGTGAAAAATAAATAAGATTTAAGATAAGAGGACAGGTGGACCGATGGGAATGAGGAGCCATAAGTACAGGGTAGAAACCGTATAGGGAGGATATGGCTGCAAAGTAGAGGGCCGGAAAGGAAGGTATAAAATACCGTGAATATAGACTTTTCAGGAGTAGTATAGGCAACAAGCGTAAATGATGTAACCACAGTAAGGGTAATAATAGAGTAACCTTGACCAGTGAGATAGAGAAAACAACAGGCGGTGTAATTTAAGGCATACGGGGGGGGAAACCCAGAGGACGTGATCACTATAAAAGGGTAGTGAGCAAACAGTGAGCAGAGATGAGTATACAGGACCGATCAGATAAAGGGACCAAACCGAAAGATGGGGGTCAAAAATAGGTGAGAAGGTTAAGGGTAGTAGGAATAAAATAAAAAAAAAATATATAAAAAGGTGGTATTAGTAGGGGAAAATAAATAATAAAGAAGAGACGAGGAACGGACGCGGTGGATAACGTATAGGATACCGGGTAGTAATAGTAGCATAAAATATACAGTAGCGTAGATAAGGGAAAGACCGGGGAAGGGGGACGACGGGATACTAGAGGGATAAGTAGACGTAACAGTTGAAGCAATAAGATCAATAACCTAGAGGAGTAGGGGCGTACTCAAAGGAAGGCCGGAAGGTATAGGGTAGAATAATCAGTGAAGCTGATGCATCAGTCGGTAAAGGTCCCCAATAGCTTAAATTAGGTAACGTAACAGTGAAGGGTA
>JABUQX010117483.1:20000-42524 GCA_015478945.1 Trachelipus rathkii | reverse complement strand
GGGGAATTATTCACAGATGAATTAGGAGATGAAAAAGGCTTAAGCTAATTCTCACCATAGGAATGCTTTTAGTCATATTTTTGGTGAGGATCTGATTTTCTTAATTATTTTAGATTTTTATAACTTTTTTTTAAAAAGTGAATAATTTTATCATATAATTCAAAACACTTTTTAGATTGTAAAATTATTAGAATAATTTTAAGAGTTTTGTGATAATATTAATATGTAAGTATTTTGAGATAATTTAAGAAAAAATTGTTATAGCAATATACAAGTAAGCGTTTTAAGAGAAAGAATGTTATAAAAGAGAGAGCATTATGCATTTAGATGTTCTTCCTTGTTCATTCCTTGTTTGCCGCTTCTTCATATCAAGACTCTTGACGTGTATTACTTAAGTTTAGTGAGGATTTAAGGGTGTAGAATAACTATTCATTATTTCATAGCTACGAAACCTTCCTGGTACAACTTTGGATTTACTGAAGGATCGTAAGAAGAAAAAGGAATAGTAAGGACCTTAGAGAAGACTTCACTTATTCTTGAGGACCAAAAGAAGATTCAGGAGGAAACTTAAGAGGAAAGTAAGGGAAGCTCTTATAACAATGGCTGACAGCTGCTCACGGAATTCAGGAAGACCAGGAAGACCGCCAGAAGATCAAAGCCAGAGGTAACGACTGGGAAGTGTCACAACCCTAGACAACGACCTCAGAAGGAAGACCACACATCTGTTGGAGGGCCGCGGAGGTACAAGGGACGGACTTATTGTGACATATATATATTAGGATTAAATTATAAAGATTATTTCTTAATAATTACATTGGCCAATAAAGATTTTGCGGAAAAACATTTGAAGGTCATTTTATAGGTAACTTGTTGCTTTGATCAGAATATGCCTCCGTGTTTCCTGATTGGCGTCTAGTTTTTGAGAGTGCAGGGTGGTCACAAAAATACTTTAATAACAACAATTTATGTTAGGTTGTAACGTAATTCACAAAAAAAAAACGAAAGATATGTATCAAATGAGTAAGAACATAAAATGCTAATAGGTCAAAACATTCCATTCAGTACAATGAAATATCAATTAATGCATTACAAATCGCTGTCTATATGATTATCTTCTGTGTACAGAATGAGAAAAATCACGTTGAAGGCTCCAACAATAGTCCGCCATCATGTGTGTATCCCATCTTCCTTGGTATCTTTTTTCCATCAATTTGATATCTTGATGGAACCTTTCCCCTTGTTCCTCACTATAACATCCTAGATTATCCGGAAACCGATTTAAGTGACTATGTAGAAAGTGAACTTTTATGCTCATATTAGCATTCAAAATTTTGAGGTCTATAAGCATTTTCTGTACGAGTTTTTCATAGGTGGCAGATTTATGGTTGCCCAAAAAGTTCTGAAAAACCAAGACAAAACTTTTCCAGGCAGATGCTTCAATATCAGTCATGGAATTTATGAAATTGTCATCCTTGATGATTTGGCGAATTTGAGGGCCGCTAAAGATTCCAGCTTTGAGTTTCTCCATACTCAACCCTTGAAAAAATCTGCAAATATATTTGAAACATTCACCATCTTTGTCTAGGTTCGTGGTAAAATTATTTAGGTAGAATGAGGTACGTAATAATATCTTTTACTTACTAAAAAAATCAAGAAACAAATCATTCTACCTCTTTATAGGCTTTTTTCTCAAAAATCACTTTTTTTACATATCAGCTGACAAATAGTTCGCTCAGTCTATAGCGTTGAAAATTTCCAGGACCTTTATATATATATATATATTATTATATATATATATATATATAATAATATATATATATATATATATATAGTATATATATAATATATATATATATATATATATATTATATATATATATATTTTATTTATGTATTTGTATCTTAATATATGTATATAATTTAATTATTTATAATATACTCATATTAGTATTAATATATTATCTCATAAAAGAAAATCTTATTAAAGTATAATATAAATTTATTTTATTTGTTGTAGATTGAATTTGTAATATATGGGATATATTTACTAACCTATGTTTATTTGATTGATATATATATATTATTTATTTATGATCTTTTGTACTAATTTTACAAACTGACTGAATAAAGAAAGACGGTACATTATCCGTTTATTATTTATTTTTATGTTCTTTATATATAAAACATATAATTATATATAATATTATAATATAATATTATATAGTATTGTGTATGTGATGATGTTTTCATTGTTCTTTAGATCTTTACATATTATTCCAGACCAATTTAACGGCCCATCTACCTATTATACTTCTTTGTGGTTTTTTTTTATAAATATACAAACTACATTAATTTTGTATGCAGTACCCAACGTATGCTAGCTAGAACTTAAAAAATCGGGAAATATTAAAAGAAGCAGGTATATGGAAGTAAGATGATATAATAAAATGAAATAAGATAAACTACAATAATAAGCTAATATATTATAGGCTGTAAGTTGATTATTTGAAAGAGGCTGAGAGAGAAAATAATAGCCCAGTATAATAGTAAGAATTTTAATACTATATATAGTTAATAATTTAGAGATTGAGATAATAGAATTAATGAGAAAGAGTAGAATGCATAAATGAAAATAGAGAAACGAAATAGGGATAAAGAAATTGAGCCCAAATCAATGACATATTAATGAATATAGAAATTGATGAAAGAAGATATTCCAGATTGGAACGCAGCTTTTTATATAGGTAGTGACTAGGGAGCAAAGGAGTAAAATAGATAACACTCTACTCCTAGGGATCTATATAAGTATAAACATCATTAAGAAAGAGATTGAATACATAAGAAGATACTTAGGATTAGAGTATAGTGGTAAAAGAGGATATGAAAACTGAATAAACACCTGAGAATAATAAATATATAAGAAAGAAAAAAGAGTAAAGATAAAAGAAATATACGTTATATCGTGAAAAACAGGATCAATTGAAAGGAGAATTAGTGAGAATACGATAAAGTAAGTAAAGATATCGATTATAACTATATGAGATCAGTTAGTTATCGTGAAGTATATAGTGATAGACTACGAGATCGTAATGTGAAATAGATGATCGTCAAAAATTCTCGAATCGAGTAGATCTATATCTTCTAGTACGTATCTAAAATGTAGCATGCTCAAAAACGGTGTGCACGTGTGCTTAATTCGGGATATACCGAAAATAAATAAATATAACTGTATATGGACATATCCACATGCACTTGATGCCATGGATTAGTTTGAGTTTTTTAACTTAGCACCTAGAAAAGATACAATGACACCAAAAAATGTCGTATGTGTTGAGCACGAAAATAACAGTGAATATTTGGGGGTGTGAAGATGTTGAAGAAAAAGTATATTAGGTGTTTTTCAATTTGATAGAGCTCTCAAATTATTTCACATCACGTTAGCATAGAATAATTGCAACGTGCGTATGACCAAAAGTAACGAGATAGTAATACGTATGTCGAATTTGCGATCATATTGTGTGTTTCATAATACTGAGCTCTAGAATAATGCCACGAGGTATATTAAGAGTATAATTATTATTCGACACGCTTTATAATGATGGATTGTTAAGAATAACGTTCCCAGCCATATTATTAGTGGAAAGAATGAAAGATCTACAGCACCCTTATGCCTGTATGCTTCGAGTATATGAGTAGTGAAGCATAACAGTTTAGCGCGAGAAGGCATTATTTATAAGCGGTGTCCACTAATACTCACTTCTATATCGCCACAGTTAGAGTAGACGCCTCCTTTTGCTTCAAATGACGGATTATGTCTCTGGAAAACCGTGAGCTGTTACGACTTCCTATCTTGTGCTGCTAATATGCTTTATTATAAACACGAGAAAAACACAAGACGAGAACGTAGTGCATGTGCGATGAGACGAGTGTTGACCTCTCGCATGATAACTCTTTGAGTATCACCACTGCGGTCGCACGGATGCGCTCGTTAGAAAATATCAGAGAAGGTACCATATGGTTGCTCATCATTTGAAAAAGTAAATTGTAAAGAGGTATCTCGGAGAGTGTTGGAGATATCACTATAGAGATCACTCATCTATGGTGTTAGCAGGGATGGTATATGTATCAGTGCTTTCGGCACCATATTTCCATGTCTCCTACTCCATGAGTATTAAACACTCTTCATGCCTTTTATATTGAATTATCCGCCGACACATATATTTAAATTATACTCCCTATATGTAAGGATGCCCGGCACTTGCTTTTACAACTCTACTCCTAAAGTAATTGTCGACTAGGCAAGGGGGTTCAGAGATGGAAATGATTGTGATAAGTAACTTCACGGTGCATATTATTTAGATTTTTTATTGAGGAGTAGTGAATGCTTTTAATACGATCATATAATTGTATTTATTCATGTATATATTTATATGTGAAATGTTAAGTGTAGAATATGTATTGCGAGCCACTATCACTACTATAGTTGAATAAGAGCATTAGCCACGAGTGAGTGATAGTGAAATTCATACAATATACACAAGAAAGAATAGTGTAAATATGAATAGAAGTGAAGTTTTCAGGGTGGAAACTGGACATATGATTTCGAAATTGATTATGAGATGTATCGAAATGTAGGACCATTACTATCATACTGTGGAACAATAAGTTTAGTATAGTCACATGCCATAGAATTGACAGACCCTACAATAAAGTGCAGTATGTAGGAGAGGCAGATAGTAAATTAGTATATCCACTGTAGTTACTGATTGACTACTCTCTATGAGAGTAATGATTAGATGAAGATCAACCTGTGTAGTAGTAAATTGTTAATGGGATCGAGTAACTAATATTTTCAAGGATATGTGGTCACATGATCAATGCACCAATGTAATATATACATGTAGCTAAATGTGGAAATAGTTTAATAGATACATGTGGCTGTATTGATGTGAGTTGTGATATAAGTATGAAAGCAACAGGGAGGAGGGAATCAAGTGGATCCGAGTGTGATTGGTAGTGCCAATGGGAATTATATAAATTAGTACAATTATATATATATAATTTCAGTCAATATTTTCTTGGATTATAGGTATAGTTATTGAAGATACTTAATGATAGTAATGATAAATATATGTAGTATAGAGAATATCACATATAGTATGCTATAACTCAGTCAAGTGAGATTATATATTGATGCTGCGGGATATATATAAACGAGCAGGGTATAGGATTATATTAAGAATGTATGATTAGACCCTCATGGTGTGAAATGGATTAATATTCAAAGAGAATGAATGTTAAATAGTTGAATGTTTGCAGTTGCAGTAGATGAGTGTAATGGAGTATTAAGTCAGTTTAATTATTGTGGAGTTTATTAGCAATAGTAGAACATTGATTGATACATTAGATGTATATGTGATAGTTATGTAGTGTGATATTAATTTAAAGTAGTACGTATAGATTTAGTAGTATATATATATTAATTGAATATTAAGGGCAGGATCAGTAATAATAATCATGAGGTAAGGTAGAATATAAAAAAGGATATATAAATTATATAATTACAATACTATAATTAGGTTCAATATACCTAATGTTGACTATAAATTTATAATAAAGAATATTGTTGTGGATAACTTGTCAGGTCCTAATTGGGTGACAAGTTTTATGTTGTAATATATATATTATCTTGCCGATTTTATTATAAAATTGCAAATATTGATTAAATTTATTTTATACAAGTTTGATATAACACACCTTCATTTTATACAATTATATGCTGATGTAATCATAAGCATTATTCTCGGTACTTTGTACCCGTATATTTTTACTGGTACAAAGTGCCAGTAGACCCGATTTACAGCTTATGATTATTATATTGGAATAGTCAATTATTATAGGTTCCATTTTCTTATCCATTTGAGAGTTCTTTCTCCGACGATATAGTAGGAGTGGTATAGTAAACCAGTAAATAAAAGTCAATGTTTTACTTGGTGGAATGGTTATGGATGCATAAATAATAATAATATATATATATATATTATATATATAGAAGTATTATAATAAAAGGTACGTTATGCAATATGTATTGATGGTATTAATTAGATTAATTTGAGTGTAAATCTACTTAAGGTTATGTATATTGAGACATAAAAGGGCTACTGATGTGAAAAAAAAGATAGAGTAGATAGTGATATTAAAGGGCTGGTGATGTGGTTTTATAGGTATATATATATATATATATTATATATATTTTGTATCACAGTGATTTAGATTGAGCACTTCAAGAGAGCAATGAAATGCTGAGTGATTGAGTGTGTACTTAGTATATAGTAAGTGATAATTGATATAGAAAGGATTGTAGTGTGTATAAAATTTTGAATATATGTAATGATATGATTTGATAAAAGTGAAGATTGCCGGTAAGGTTTTGAAATGATAAGTTGAGGATACATAAGAATGAATTTTATATAACCGGATAAGTATGAGTAGATAAGATAGCTTCTAAGCATTCTTCCAATTACCGTCCGTTCCAAAATCCACTAGCATATTTATTATTGTAGTAATTCAGGGTAAGGAATTACCACCCAATTATATTATCAAACACTCTATCGCTACTTATCCTCACCAACTCACTCACGTTTTGCGAATATGATGATGAAGACTAGTGTGTAGTATTAGAGTACGAATATCAAGTATTTTTGAGAAGAGATGAGATCTACGTGGAATAGGCCGATTTGTGCCTGTGCGTAAGTCACCTTGAGATGTAACGATTTTGAGGTAGGTATTGATATATATATTCGTATTAAGAGAGTGAATGTAGAAAAATTAGAGAGGTATGAAAGTATTATAGAGTTATCTCCATATGTGATGTAGTGTCAGTAAATGTTAATGTATAGATATGTAGGCGTATAATGAAAGTGTTATACGTAAAATAATAGTGAGTGAGGATCTATATGCAATGAATATAGTTAATTATCAGATGCCAGTGAGAATAGAGAATAGTATGAGTATGTATGTAGACTGACCTATTATTCTAACTTAGCCTAAAAGTACTATATATACATCTTAAATATTATATAGGAATCATTTGAAGCTTGGATTATAGCCAATTGCCCTATAGGCTCACAGTACGTTATTCAGAGGGCCTATTTAATTGAATTATGGTTTAATGAAATTGATTTTACCACAGTTAATATGAATGTGATGTATGTATTATAGATAATCCAGAGCGACTCACTATGCTATTCGTGCTATAGCGAATGGACATCTATCGCTATTTCGGAACATTTTGAACATTATAGAAAACGATCTATTTTGCAAAATTTCATAGTTACGATAAATATTTTCTTATTTTTTTTTGCGTAAATTAGTCAATTAAATGAAATTATAGCATAAAAAATATAAAAGATTATGCAAAATGAAATCTGAAGTGAAATATAGAATCGTTCGTGTGAATATTAAGAGTGAATACCCGCTAATGGTATGAATAAAACGCTATTAATACAGTGAAATATGAAAAAAGTGGAGAAGCTAATCTCTTGCACCAAATGATTGAGGCTAGAAATTTTGTTGTCGGATATCTCATTGTAGATGAGATGTTATGCAACAGTGTTTGAGTGTAAAAAGAGACTGGATAATATTATTAGAAGAACAAAGAAATGTTCGGCATTGTTTCCAAAGCCATGAAAGAGAAAGTAATTAAGTAAGTATGATGAGCGGATTTTTATGATTACTATATATGTGAAAAGTGATATTAGTAATGTATAACACAGAAGTTAATATAATAAATTAATACTTCTATAAAGAAACTAGATTAATAAAAACTCATTACAATGAAACTAGATATGGCATCTAAAGTTAAAAAAGTATAAGAAAACAAGGAATATTAGTATCTAAGAATAGAGGTTAATAGTCGTGATTATATATAGAATGAAGATGGCACAGCGAATAGTGTGTGAGAGAGAAAGTTACGATATAGATACTTGTATATAGACAGAAAAAAGATTTTTTTAAGTAAGCGATGTAGTACTTCCTCAGACACTTAACACTTATTATAGTGAAGTATATATGTATCTAAAACCTTTCGATATGGCATACGTTTACACACACGATTGCATATACCAATGGTTTATGTGTATCGGTATGTATGGATTAGTTTGAGCATATATGATATATATTATAAAGAACATATAGTGATTGTATGGGATTGAATAGAAAAAAGATATGATGATTGTCGAATATGCTTTATTCACATAAAAAGCGTTTATAGTAATTGATACACGGTAATACAAAGTTTCCACGATTGAATATAGAGTTGGCTGCTTTATTGTAAGGTTACTGTTATATATAAATCGTGCGTATACTCACTGATAGTATTTGTAATGTATTCGAAGAGATGTATGAGCAACGGAACCACCAAACCCTTAGATATGTAGCAGTAGAATGACGAAGGACGAATTGAATAGTAAGGCTTGGCACGAGAAACATTTGAAGATTTGAGTGATGTGCGAAATTATTTAGGCTGAGTATAGTTCTCATGTGAAAAAGGAGAATATGATAATTGCCTGAATATGAGAAAGATGTCGAGCACACCCTACGTAGTGAAAGTATGATGATAATGAAAATATATGTAAGTAATAGAACCTCATGTAATCATATTGTACCTAATGAGATTAAATATAAAGGTGAGAAAGATAATAAATCCTAATATTGGTGAGGTATTCTATATGTTCAAAAGTGTATATTGTATGTATATGCTGAGTTTATCAAAGATATTTATTAAGGAATAAATCTTGATTTCGAATGAATGTGCATCTATGAGAGATATATAAGCGATGATTGTGAGAGAAAGGAAGTATGTGAAATGAGATGATATGTAAGAAGAATAACTCTATGAGCAGATAGGTGAGATAAGAAGGGCACAGTTTATGGAAAGAGTTAAAGGCTATGTGTAATGTAAGGTGTCTATATATATATCCTTTTAACAAGTAAAGTATTGATATGTTGTAAGAGACATATGTATTTAAATATAGTTAAGTTAGTGTTCGAGTGCAAATTATGGTGGGATAAAACCTTTAATTTATAGGCATAAATGAGAGAGGTTATGATATCAGAAATATTAATTAGAGTAAAGTAGTGCATTATTACATTTGCAGTGTTATTGAGTGATTGAGGGCTTGCATTATAATAAATTGCTATAGTAATAAGGAAAAAGAGTTTAATGATAGTTAATGTTTGGAAAAGAAATTATTAAGTAGATGTATCTAATGGAGTAGATATTATGAGGGTGTGTAAAAATGATTTATGTCCTATGGTTGAGATGTATTAAAAGATTAGTGTATCCTGAAGCATTGAGAATTAGTGAGAATGGTAAGAATTGAGAAGTTAATAGTTATAAATGCTGAGAGTGAGATAAGTAAGTATTATTATTTGTGACTGAATCAGTAGCACTAGTATTATTAGTATCAATAAAAGAAGCATTGACATTGTGTGATACGAAAATGAGCGTATAAAGTGACGTATGCATAAGATCCAGAGAGTGATATATATATAGTACTAATATAAAGATAAAAGGATGAGGTCAAGTGAGAGATAGTAGCTGGGAAGTGAATGAGTTTTGTATTATAAATAAGTAGAATATAGGTAAGCTAAGTGGAAAGTTGAACATAAGTTTATGTAGTGTACTTGAATGAATAAAAGAATGCCGTAATTGTTATTGTTTGTAGGAATTGAATTTAAAATGATAATGGTTGTGTCTGATTAGATTGTATGAGAATGAAAGATTGTTTAAAAGAGGATAATAAGATAGAATTAAAATCAGAGAAAGAGGATATAGTGAGTGTGTCTGATTTTATTAAGGAATATTGAGTTAAGATATGTGATAATGGTATATGAAAGAATTGATAAGTATGAGCTGATAGAATAATGAAGTTAATGCAAGAAATGTTCCAAAAGTATGTGTACTGATGTCGTAACACTTTTAATATTTGTCATGATAACGAATAGGTGATTTAATATAGGTACACAGTATGATAGAATGAATTATTAGTATGAGTATTTATGCGTGAATAAAGTTTATTTTATATGTGTATGTCAGAAATTGTTTATTATATTAAGTGAAATGATGTCTAGATATTAGGTAATGTAATCTGTTAATATGATAAACCGGTAGTTTTCATTTATAGGCTTTGGGCAGTGGTGTATATATAGTATTAGCACTTAAGCTAATTCATCCGTAGATTTGACAATGTATTAGGCATAGTTTATTTAAATTTATTGGTAAATTATATTGAAAGAGAAGGTTTTAATATCTCACTTTATATTGATTTGTCGAAAGATAAGTGAAATGAGTGTAGCGACTACTTATTGAATAGTGAAATAGTCATAAATAAGAAAAAGTATTATCAGATGAAATGTATTAGTATATAACACTTCACCTGTGTACACGATAAATGTAATGATTAGAGTGAAACTATTTGAGTAAGAAGTAATTGGATTGTGTTTCGTTACTACGTGATCTGAGCTAATGTGGGTATAGTAGATATAATTTGATAGTGTAATGGGACACTAATAAATATATTAAAAAGTAATTATTAGCATTAATGCTAGTATGTTGCCATTCTTTATATACACCATAAAGAATAATAAACTAGTATAGTGTGAATATGTATATAAGTCATCATAGTATGATGAGATAGTGATGTTATTCACAATGAGTGTTGAGTAGTATTTGATAAACCGAAGCGAATGTGTATATGACACTATAATGTTATAAAGCCTAGAATGATTTGTATATATATGAACAGGCGTTTAACATAAATATGTCTGAAGTTACATCTGAGGTGGATTAACATGGTAAAAAGCGTACGCGTAGCTAGTATATGTCCACTAGTTCGAATGATTGTGCATGATAAAGAAACATTGATACCAACGATGAAGTGAGATAGTTAAAGTATATATATATATATAAATATGAATTGAGGAACAATAGAGATATATGAATATGATATTGTTATAGAAAAATATTATGGTACATATTAATATAATATGACTGTATACATTAATAGTAGCTATATAACGCGTATTCCTCCGTGTATGTATGTAATAATTCGAGGAGTTGTGAGACCTAGGTAGGGATTGCCTTGCAAAGTTAATAAAGATGTATGTGAGGAAAAAGTAGTTCTGAAGTTTCAAGTTTAGATATATAGTTAAAGACAAAGTTTTAAGGATATATATAGTAATATGAGAAAAGGGCTAGGTTTGAAATGTCTATATATATATAAGTTAAAGATGAGAGAATAAGTTTATTAAAGTGCACTATATGTCAGTGAAGAAATATGTATGTCTGAGAATGAGTGAGTTATTGATAAAAATAGGTGATAAGAATGGTATAGAATAAGAATGAGAATTAGAGTGTACATCAGACACAGTTACGATCTCATAGGAGGAGCCGCTACTGATGTATATTAATGAGTACTCACCAGTAGTATGGTTTCTAATGAATGATGAGATAAGTGAAGTAGAAAAAGAGGTGTAAAGTTCAATGATTCAATGTTGGATGGTCAAAAAAACTTGGTGTTATGGTGGTGAAAACTTAGAGAAAAATGAGAAAACGAAAAGTTGTATATATATATTGATAAGTAAAAGATAGATTTGTTGAGAATGAAAGTGGTGTGGATGAAATTTCTGGGTTTTGTGGGGATAAACAGAATGATGATGTGCCAACTTATGAATCAGTAACGAATTAAAATGTTGATAAATATTTCCGTTAGAATGAAGAGTACAAATATATAATATATTAGTAGGAATTGAGAGTAAATTTAAGAGATAAAATTAGTGTGTCATATTGAAAGTGTTATCTAATTTATGAATAAATTTACTTGATGTTAAATTGTATAAAAATATAGTAGTAGAATGATAAATATATAAAAATGACGAATGCTATAAAGTAGTAATGAGAGATTTTGACAACATGAAGAATGACACATTGATATGTCTAAAATAGTTAACTAGAGAAAGAAAGTAGGAATGAAGTAATAGATGCCAAGAGATCAGCGAGATAGGATAAATATTGTGAAGTATGAAGAAAATGAGAAAAATAGTGGTACTAGAGTATAGAGACCCTTGTACTAGGTAATAGGTGATAGAGTTGAAAGATATGTATTAGTAGGTATGATGAAAACGTTTATAAAATGAAAATGTTTTGGGGATAAATTATGCATACAAACTTAATCGAGGGGAGTATGAGTGTAGACTGACTGTATAAAATTTTTTTTGTATCATTATTAATAAGTAATTGCTTTAATTATTATTGTTATAGCAGATGAAGAGTAAAGAGAGAGGAGGAGAGAGAGAGAGAGAACGAAGAATGTAGGTTGATAGATTGGGAAATAAAATGTGAGTGATAATGTGAGAGTAGTGTATGAGGTGCCACACGCATCTAGGCATTAAACATCCTAATCCTTCACACCTCCTTTCACCTTATCAGGTACTTTCTACACTAATTGGATTCATAACTTATTTTCCTGCCATCACACGCTTTCAGTCTTGCATTACTTTATTGAGTATTATGTAAATGTAGACATGATTAGTGTTTTTTCACTATATTATATCATTTTCTTAGTAATGTATTACTAATATTATCTTTTCTCCGCTTAGTAAATTAATATATATTTTTTTATACATTTTATCTTTCCACACTTTATTTATATAAGTATACTAGGACATAAAAGTCCCTAATATATTAATGGTTAATTTATTTTTATTTATTATGAATTAATTATTTATTAATGTTATTATTTATATTAATATTTTATCTACGATTATTATACTAATTATTATTATTTAATTAATTATTATTATTAATTAATATTATATTTATAATTTATTATTAATTATATAATTAATATGTGCGACAATATCATTATATATTTTTTATTATAATATATATAATTATTATTATGTAATATTATTATTATTATATTTAATTAGATTTATATATATTTAATTATTTATATAATTATTATATATTATTATTTGTTGATAATCATTTATTATATTAATATAATATTTGATTATATATTTATATTACTATATATCTATTAACTAATATTATATTATATTATTATTATTATTATATAATATAATATTTATTAATTATATTATTATATATATATTTTTATAATATTTAATTATTTATTAATTATTATAATTAATTATTATTATTAATTTATTATATTATTATTATTATTATTATATTATCCTAAAAATTATTATTATTAATAATACTTATTACTATTAGATATTTAATTATTTAATTTATTATATATATTATATACTTATTATTATTATTATATTATTATTATTATATATATTTATTATATATATATATTTATATTATAATTGAATTATTATTTATAGCTATATTTAAGACTGATAATTACTTTGTTTATTATTTATATATTTTATTATATGTTAATTTTATAATGCTAAAAAAAATAAATGTAAATGTTATGTGATAATGGTGTTTTATATTTTCTTCCAGGTTGTGAATATGCTGGTGAGAAGAAAAAAATAAAACTGGACGATATACCCCAGTCCAGTATTTTTTTGGCTTTGTATACTTGAGCAGAAATTTAGTTATCGTATATTCCACTCTATGTAATGCATTTTATCAGTTATGACTATGTATATTCTACCTAGAACTGATATTTTTACTATGAATACGATCTGAGACCTATCCTATTAATAATGGTTTTTTAGTTAATTTAGGTGTTTCCTTAAACTAAGGAAGTTGGATTGGTTTCCCTAAAACTGATATTTCCCTTCAGAACATTTGCAGTCCCTTACCATTTATCCCCTGAAGAAAGTATCCCTCATGACCAATACCCATTAAAACTACACTATCCACAATAAACCAGAAATATATCCCTGAACCAATAACTACCTTATACAACCACATAACCCTTAGAAAACCCAGAATAATTATATCTCTGAAAACCTTAAATCACCCTGAAAATTACCCCACAATAAGAAACCACTGAGAAATTGATAAACCCACCCTGAAAAACCCCGAAAGACAACCCCCTTTAATGTAACCCCTGAAAGGGGACCCCAAAATCAAATAAACCCTTTGATTTGTGTAAAATTTAGCAAAAATCTATTTATATTATTGTAGTTGATAACATTGTTTTGTTTTAATAAAGGATTATTAATTTGTAGAATAAATTAAAATCATTGCCTTGTAACTTTGGCTTCTGATTTTTTATATTTATTGATTTTGCAATTAATTAATATTAAGTTAATTTATAATTATAGAGATATTTGTTTTTTTTGATATTGAAATTTTAGCATATTTATTGAAATCCCTGCTGAGTATTACTATTATATTATATTATTATTATATATATATATAAACCTATGTTATATTTTATTATATTTATCTATTGGTTATAGTATTTATTTGAGGATATAAATCTTAAGTATATATAATATTTTTTTTAGTTTGTAATCTTATATTTTGACAGTGAGTGTAGGTTTGTAACTTTAAAACCTATTTTAGTATTATGATTGTATATTTTTTATTACTGAAACTATTAATATATATACACTTGGACTAATTATTAATAACAAATGTGAGACTGTAATAAAGAAAGTAACAAGAATAACGTTATGAGTTTTATATTTTTTATTTATATATTTCACACAATTTAATATATAATCTATATAAAACTGTATGTGTATTGAGTTATTTCATTTGTTGCTCCTCATTTTAGCTGGTGAATTCTCTTATCAATTTTCTATCCTTTATAATCATCTTGAAGATTTTTTTATAAAAAACAAACTACAACATCATGCATAATTTCTTATTAATATATAAATATTGATACTATGGTTTAGGTATGTACAAGTGCTATTATCTATTTCATGCATAATATTTTATAAATTAGACATGAGTGTGTAACCATGATTTCTACCTATAATAAATAGAATTTAGATTTTTACATAGCTATGATATATAAAGAATGAGCCTAAATTAATTCATTGAGTACCCTTACTTCTTTAAATAGCCTTTTTCTTAAGAAATAAACATTTATAAGTTATCAAATACTAAAGGTGAATAGTAATTAATATCTATGAATTTCCAAAGAAAGATTACTTATTTTATCACTTACTGTTATATTTAATCATTATTTCAGAAACTTTAATTTCATTATCAAAGTATTAAACAGTTTCTTTATTAAAGATTTTAGCCAATATTTTTTAAGGCCTTAGACACTGTTTGCATTATTTATCTATTTAATTTTATTACTAAAAGCCATATTAAAAATCCACATGATGTATTCTTTTATAAGATTTTCTAATTATTTATAGTAATAATATATTTAATTATACATACTATAAAAAATATAATCATTAATACTAATTTGATTACACTTATCTATATTACTATAACATTGATCACATTATAGAGTACAACCTCTTATATGTGGCACACATCAAACATTAGTAGATAACGGTATGACTAATATTAGTTCATAAATCTAATTAGTATACCAATACAGTACCATATAACCAGCAGATATACACAAAAATAATATTTCTTATATAACTTTTATTCACTAAAGTTAAACCTCTAGTAAAAAATCACCAGGTAATTTTATCTGGTATTAGTATTACAATATTATTATAATAAACCAGTTACTTGACTTTCGTGACTGATGAAGTGAACAACGTGAATACTATTTATTCTAGTTTTTGAAAAACTAATTATTACTTTGTATTGAGTCTGGTAATAATCACTAAAGTTACTTACTTCATAAAACTAACTTGTAGAAATCACCACTAGCAATATTAATGTAATGCCAAAAATATATATTACTGTATGCTTCTACCATCAGTATATATTGGTAGTAAGTACATCTACAAGTCCCAAAATATACCCCTCTCATCAGCTCTCAAGGGATTAGGATTACTATAACTCTCCATATAGCCATTGCATGAGTAATGAGTTACCTTGGCTTATAAAAATATAAAAGGAGTCTGTTGTTATCATTATCCACTCCTAACAACAAATCCTAATTTAAATACCATATTCTACAGGAACTGTCGCTTATAAAGGTATGTAAATGAATACTAATTACCTTCAGAAAGGCTTAAGAGGTAAAACTTCTTCCCATTTAAGCTGTGCAGTTCAATTAGTCTTCAATATGGCAAAGAAGGATGGGATTGAAAGATAAGAAAATAAAGGCGAAAAAGTGATAATAGAAAATGGGGTAATGCTTAAATGATAACTCTGTATCAAGACTAGTTGTGTAGTTTTCCAAACGATTAATTTGTTCCTCGTTCTACTGATTTCATACCGATTATTATTACACCCTGGAATTTGCCGATATTTAGTTACTTATTAAACCACCATGCTTCTTAAAATGTAAGGCAAAAGCTCATCTGAGTGAACATAGTTTTCTTTACCATGGAGTAGAAATATTGCTTTCTAGAAATTTAATAATTGCAGATAATATGCCACTGCGTGATAAAGTGAACGAGATGTTGTCATATTTATCCATCAACTGTAGTACAAAAATTCAAACGAATCTTGACTGTAGAAAGATTAAGATTTGGAGCAGTAATAGTAGCAGTTGTAAATAAGCATTTAGAAGTATTCTAAATTTTATTCCAATTACATGCTAACAATTAAATTTACGTTTTGCCAATTTTAATAGGTAAAATTTTGTATCTAACGTCGTAATATTTTTTTTTCTTGAGTGGATGTACAGGGATTCCACAGCACTACAAGAATGCTGGGTTGGCGGGCCTTGGTGCTAGAAAATCTAACTTGACAGGGAAATCCCTAACGGAACTGAAAGAGGAACAAGGCTGAGATGGTTAGATCTTATACAAGATCTTCAGCTCCAACAGGAAGGGAAAAATCCTTACTACGAAAATGAGGTGATTCGGATAAGATGAGCTGAAGAGGTATAGTTAGCACGTCATGGTGTGGAAAGAAAGATCCACAAAGAGATGAACGACTGAGATGAGAGGACAACTGAGGAGCAAAATGGGCAGGTGAACCCCTCTAACGTCGTTATAATATATATATATATATATATATATATATATATATTATATATATATATATATATATATATATATATATATATATATATATATATATATATATATATATATATATATATATATATATATATATATAATGTCAATAAGTAATTATCTATATTTTTTCCTACATAAGTGGAAATAACTTTTGTAATTATGGACATATATTATGGTGATGAAAAATCAAGTGGATGGAAAACCTATGGAATGTGACAATAAATGCCTGCTGACTTACCTGAATTTATTTATTTTTATGATGTATATTATTTTTATTTTATTATATTGGTTACACATATTACACATACACACACACATATATTATTTTATGGTTTTATTTTTATTTATTTATTTATTATGATATGATGATATTTATGATAAGATGATGATATATGGAGTGATGATTCCTGGTGCGATGATGACGAATTGAGCACCTTCGCCCACTGCACGACTGAGCATCTTCTCCCAGCGGACTTGAGACGAAAGTCTCGAGGTTGATTTGACCTTGTTTACCTGTTCTCGGCAACTCAATTTTGACTGAGATTACTTTTATTTGTATAGATGAATGGAAAACATGAGGATATGAGGAGGAGGAGGAGGAGGATATATATGGAGTGATGGGAGTGATGATATGAGGAGTGAGTGATATGGAGTGGGAGTGATGGGAGGAGGAGGATATGAGGAGTGAGTGAGGAGTGAGGAGTGAGGAGTGAGGAGTGAGGAGTAGGTGGAGTTGGGGTTGAGAGGAGGAGGAGGAGTGAGAGTGACTGGGCGGAGTGAGGAGTGGGAGGAGTGACAGGAGGAGGAGGAGTGTGATGATGATATATATATGATATGATATATGGATATGAGTAAGATACAGATATATATATATATACATATATGAGATAAGTATGAGTATATGAGGTGAGTGAGGAGTAAGTATGGAGGAGTGAGCAAGTGGAGTGCGATGATGATGATGATGATGATATCTTGGCTGGCTTATTAGCAAAATTTCATAAGCCTCACACTACTATAACCTGAAAGCGAACCATTCTACTACCCCCAACAGTTTATTATTATTATTAATTTATTATTATTATTATTATTATTATTATTATGTATTATTTAGTATTATTAGTATTATTAATTTCAGGTTCGTATTTTTATTGAGGTTTTGCATTTACGACCGTACCGCAAATAAATATTGACTAATATGTATATACACAATACTAAGTCAGGACCAAGATACGAAATGTCATCTAATAGAATCATCAAAACACACTGAAACCCTGGAGCTTATTATTGATGTATTGACATGGATGGATGGATGATGATTTATTTATTTGATTACTTTACTTGACTGGCCTGGCGATGATCTGAGCCGGGATCCCCATTTATGGTGGCATCATTCATCCTCACTTCTTCCTTCCTTCCTCTTCAATGATTGATACTTTTCTTTCTCCCATTCCTCCTTCTCTTCTTCCTGTTCTCCTCCTCTCCCCAGTCCCATGGGTGGATCAAGTACAGAAGCTTCTGAAGGATATTCAAGAATTGATGGTGGAGATATTGTAAAATCTCTTTAACTAAGGGTGGAGGCTGAGGATCCCTGGTAATCGATTGACTGATTGAGGAGGTGATGAGGAGGTGAAGAAGAAGGAGAGGTACATATATATAGATTATATATATACATATTATGATATATATGATGATGATACACAGATACAGGTTATAAGGTGAGGAGGATATATATATAGATATGATATATACATATATATCTATATATGACTAATCTTTTTTAAAAGGCTACTCCGGTCCTATTCCTTCTTCCTTCTTCTTCTAGAGAGAGAGAGAGTTATTATTATATTATATATATATATTATATATATTATTATATACATATATATATATATATATATATGATATATATATATACATATATATATATATATATATATAAATATACATATATATATATATTAGTATATATATATATATACATATATATATATATATTGGTATATATATGATATATATATAGATATATATATTTATTATATATAGTATATGAGTATTATATATATATATATATTTATATATATAAATAGATGATATTTAAAGGATAATTATATTACACATGTTTTAATATTATCTCATTTAAGCTGTTTTTAAGGGTAAAATTTTGTTTTTTTAAATGGTTAAATAAATAATATTTACAAAATATTTTAGAATGCGTAGGCATTATGGTAATATTTTTCATATGAATATTTTAAAAAATGGGAATTTTTTTTTTAAATACTTTATTTAGTTTAATAAACATATATTTACAGAAATTATTATTTAATGTATAGTATTTAAACATATTATTTAAAAACATAGTATTTATAAACAATTTATGGTACTCTTAAATTCAGACATTGTTTTCCATCCCCATATCTGATTTGGAGCAGAGATGCCATTATTGTTTGAAGTTAAAGATTTATTTAATAGCTTTAGTTATTCATTTGTTTATTTATTAGATGACCTTTTATTTTATTTTCAGTGCAAAATATTGAGTACTTTGATCTGCAAATATTTGCTGGAAAACTTCGGTAAAAATTAGGATAGTTCTCTGATAATTGTTAATCCATGTTGATACCTTGAGTGAGTTAATTGAGTCTAGTTCTTGATGATGATGACATATATATATTATGATATATATAGAGGATAGATATATATATATATATATATATATATATATATATATATTACATATATTATATATATATATATATATACATATATTTACATCATTATAAAGGCCTTTTGCATGACATTTCTACCTTCATGAGGTTTTATTTATTGACTTAGTCATGCTCGATAATAAGCCTTCTTCCACCTCTCATGAATGCGTAAGCTCGCCTCTGTCAACTATTGACATTTTTGCACACTTTGGTCCATTCAACCTCTTAAAAGCCATGCCTCAGCAGAACCATCTCAATCAGTATCCCCTATAATTTGCATTTTTTCAGAAACTGAAGCTCCTACATAAGCTAAAATAAATTTTAAAAGATGTACCAATATAGCTATGGTAGGATCAGCAAATAGTATCAATACGATTATGGTAGGACCAGCATACTGTACAATGCGACTATCGTAGGACCAGCAAATAGTGCCAATGCGACTATGGTAGGTCCAGCAAATAGTAAAAATGTGACTATGTTAGGGCCAGTAAATAGTACCAATGCGACTATGGTAGGACAAGCAAATAGTACCAATGCAACTATGGTAGGAATAGCAAATAGTACCAATGCGACTACGGTAAGACCAGCAAATCGTCCCAATCCGACTATGGTAGGACCAGCAATTAGCACCAATGCGCCTATGGTAGGACCAGCAAATAGTACCATTGCGCCAATGGTAGACTTAGCAAATCGTACCAATGCAACTATGGTAGGACCAGCAAATAGTACCAATGCGCTTATGGTAGGACCAGCAAATAGTACCAATGCGCCTATGGTAGACCTAGCAAATCGTAACAATGCAACTATGATAGGGCCAGCAAATAATACCAATACAACTATCTTTGGACGAGACAATATTCATCGTTTTTTAAACTAGTATAATGTCTACCTTGGCTCAATGGGAGCATGACTTAGTCGCAAGGTATAGGACCATGATTCGGTCCCTGGTCCGGATTCTAGGTAGCAATTATCTAAAGAAGTTCCTCTCCTTGAATAGGGATATGCCCGTAAATGTGAACTTTTTATATAAAGAAAACATTTCGAGAGTCGTTACTGGTTGTGTACATTAACAGTAATATCATAGTTATAATTAACAGCCCTTATCTTATAGTTTTTATTAACATCATTTTAGAGTTTTTATTATCGGACTCTTTAGACAGTTATCATTAGCAATGCCTCAGATAGTTAACTACTAAGTGTTTTCCTCACATAACGAGTACTCTAAGAATAATTTAAAATATTTGGAAAAATAATAATCAAGAACAGTGGTTCTTGTAGCAAGAGGTCTGCGGACCTCCTTGGGACCGAGAGGTCTTCAAAAGGGATTCTCGAAGTCTTGAAGAAATGTTATGATCTTTTGAAGTTAAAGTAGAAAAAAAGAATGAACGAATTAAATCGTTTAAGAAGAGGAAATTATTATCAAAATCTCAAGCATTGGTAGTCCTCGGCAACAAAAGATATTTAAAGAGCATCCGTGATGTAAAAAAGGGTTAAGAATCGCCGGTCTAGATTTCTATTTTATTCCTATGTATAAGCAATGGTGAGCTGAAGGGGGGGGAGGGGGTTTGCAGCAGGTTTAGCAAACCGGTGGATATTTATTTTTTCAGGAAAGCGAACCGATAGCTAACTCCTTTACTGTTTAATTAAATCGGAAAAAACTCCTCATAACAAAACATTATTTTTTAAGGTTTGTAAACCATTCTTAGAATGAATTTCAAGTCCATGAAACATCAAGTTTTAAATAAGCGATATTCTCACATGTTTTGATTAGAAAGCTTACATATCTGGTATTGCTCCCCCCCCTCCCCAATACATAAAAAATAATGAAGAAAAGATAGCCAGAAAGCTAGCCAGCCAGCCAGCCAGCCAGCCAGCCAGCCAGCCAGCCAGCCCCTAGAGCAGCAATTTAGCATTTGAGATGTCCCTATAAATATGAATACAATAATCCAAAGAGAAATGAAACAATTAATAAATCAAATATTTATTTCAAACTTTAACAAAGTATAAAATATTATTGCCATATCAAAGACTAATATCACTTAATAATAATAATAATAATAATAATAATAATAATAATAATAATAATAATAATAATAATAATAATAATAATAATAATAATAATAATAATAATAATAATAATAATTGGTCTATTTTGTTCGTACAAACTTTAAATATCAATTATCTAAGCGTTTTAAAGTTTTTAATAGTTTCAATACATAAACTAAACTAAAATATGTGATAATGACCTAACCTAACCTACACCTAACAAAGATACACCACTATCAATCATTTAAAAGCCTAAATTGTGCACAGTTTTCACTATATAGAGTTTGAGAGGATGCGCACAGATGCTATCGTTAATCTCGCATTGGAGCGATCACAGGTTCGATTCCGCCTAGCGTTCCTGGGGTGAACACAGCCACTCGTGCTCAATTATGATGATAAAATAGGCACACTCCATCCTCTGGGAAAAGAAAGCACGATTCTTGGAGTACTATTGGCTTTGCGACCACTCTGACTAACCGTAACAACAAAATCTCTTAAAAATAATAAAATAACAAAATTTTCAGTAGGAAAAACAATATACCAAGTATAATTAACCCATTTAAAATATAAATAACGCATAAAAATAATACGTACCCGTTAAAAAATATTTGTTCAATTTGTCAGGAGATCATACAAGTAAAAAAAATAAGAAAATGTAATGT
>JABUQX010117483.1:0-15000 GCA_015478945.1 Trachelipus rathkii | reverse complement strand
CACTGACATCAAAAATAACAAACAGATATCTATCCCCATAGATAAACAATTAATCAGCCCATCACTGAACTATGCTTCACCAGTACGGCATCCACTATTAACCAAGGGAAACATGAGAAATCTCCAAACAACACAAAACAAGGCACTCGGAATTATAGCAGGATGTACACTTACACCTCAACAACACTTACACGACGAAACAAAACCTATAGACAAACACCTTGAAATGATAGGCCCCAAATTTTACGCTAAAACACCACAACACCCCTGTCACACTGCACTCTCTAACCCAACTCACCACAGACTAAAACAACCCCATCTTCAACAGCTTTATTATGCAAACAAATCCTAAGTAACATTCAACCACCACAAAATAACACTTCATACACCAAACAAATACACACTCACCTAACAGAACAATGTTTAAGAAATCGACACCCAAGCAATATGTAAATGATTACCCACCAGAAATAGCACTCGAATTTAACTCACTCTTCCAATAACAACCCAGTCATCTTTAGCCAAATTAAGATGCGGTCACCACCCAAACTTGCAATACTACAAAAATAGATTCAACATCAACCAAACTACGTCAAATATCTGTACAAAATGCAACCAGGCCCCGGAAACTGCATCACTTCTTCCTAGTTTGTCCCTCTAGCCATCATCCCAGAACCACCTGGGAAATCACAGCCTTAAGCGATCTGTGGAGGAGGCCGGAGGCGGCGGCGGGGTACCTTAGCGAAGTGTGGCCACTCTGATGAGGGTGATAAGGGATAAATATAGGTTGTTGTTATGGTGGTTTTGTTTAGATACAGATATATAAATATATATAGGTATCTATATATAAGAGTATAGTATTTATATATATATATATATATATATATATATATATGGTGGGGCACCAAACTGTTACTGTTACTTCAACAAGTTACTTTTTTCTGTAACAGTAAACGGGATTTGTTACTTTTATTTGATGTAATGGATCAAGGAATCGTTACTTATGATCAATCTGTTACTTAGTTACTGTAAATTATTATATATATATATTTATATATATATTATTACATATTATATAAAGATATATATATATATATATTGTTATTATATATATATATATATATATAGTTATATTATATATATATATATTATATATATATATATATTATAGTTAGTTATATATATATATATATATTTTGACTCATTTATATATATGTGTAAAAGCATTGGTGTAATCGTATAACTGTAACTTTTTAGACAACAAAGAAATTTAATAACTGTTAAGTACTTTTTTCAGTAACGGAGTAACAGTTGCTTTTCTTCAGTAACGATGCCCAGCACTATATATATATATATATATATATATATATATATATATATAAAGATATATATTATATTGTATATATATATATATATATATATATATATATATATATATATATATATATATATATATATATATATATATATATATATATATATATATATATATTATATATATATATATATATATATATATATAATTTTGTTACCTAATACCTGGATGCATTATATATTCTTGACTATTCTTCCACTACTTGATCCCAAGCTGAAATATTTTATTATTATTATTATTATTATTATTATTATTATTATTATTATTATTATTATTATTATTATTATTATTATTATTATTATTATTAGTAGTAGTAGTAGTAGTAGTGGTGGTGGTATTGGTATTATTATTATTATTATTATTATTATTATTATTATTATTATTATTATTATTATTATTATTATTATTATTATTATTATTATTATTCAATAGCTAATAATGTTGTTGGTATTATGTTATTCTTATTATAATTGTATTCTATATCTATAGTGTTAATATTAAGCTGATGTTTATCATCATCAATACTGTTTATTATTATTATCATTATTATTATTATTATTATTATTATTATATTAAGAATATAGACCAGCTTATTAGGGTTAGGTTTATTTCATATTCTATAAACTGAATTAAACTATGATTTCTCTACAAACATAAATTTGAAGATGAAACCGTATAATAAATACTACATGGGCTCAAAAGACCAAAACGTTCCCTCAGAAACCCATTTATAGTCAATGTATTTCTTTTTCATATTAAATTGCTAATTTTAATAAGTATTATGTAATAAATACCATTGACAAAATAAAGTAATTTTTATTTGATTTTTTGATTTATTATTATTATTATTATTATTATTATTATTATTATTATTATTATTATTATTATTATTATTATTATTATTATTATTATTATTATTATTATTATTATTATTATTATTATTATTATTATTATTGATGAAATTTTAGGATGGAAAAACTGAAGATCAAGGCATCCTAGAAGTTAAAGGATTACTTCAGCAAGAAAATAAAAAATAAAAAACCATCATTCAAACCAAAGAAGAAACAAGATCAAATTATAAAAAAGAAAAAAGAAAGAAAAGAAATGCGATTAAATTTTGGAAGAAACCTATTTAAATAAATAAGTTATTAAACGTGTACTGAAACGACCTACTAGTCGGGTAAAGGAGATAATTCTTAACACTTCCTGTGGAGAGTTATGCTTATATTTTCTCAAACATTAATAAAAGGTGATCATAACAAGATATATGATAGGCGGTCTTAGTAGTAGGAAAAAAACTTGTCTGTTAGCGGTGGCAGTTTGGTAATCAACGGGTACAGAAAGAAACTCTGTGGACGGCAGTTAGGACATGTCATTAGGACGTCCGACGCAATGATGTAACTATGTTATATTAGTATGACCGATTCTTAAGTAAGCCAAGATCACCTCTGTTGTCGACTAAGGATACAAACTAGACCAATTTCCCAGGATGGGTTTAATGTTGCTCAATTGACGCTAAAACAATCCTCCGTCCAATATATCTGACAGCATGCGAAGAGGCTCTGTTTGAGTTGAGAGTAGAAATCGGTAACGGTAAGATATCCCAGCTGGATGGTTCTAGGTACCTTCTACCATTTATCTTGCAGGTGGCGGTGTAATAGGCCACTCTATAAGTTCGTTCATTCCCAGAATTGCACACATGAGATGGGGCAAGAACCAAGAAGAATGTCAATCTCTTGTGTCTTTCTCATAGCACACAAAGAACCTTCGGATGACAGATACCAAAGGTTTTCTGGTCATTCACTCTTGCAGAGCAGAAGTACTGCTACACCTCAGACAGAAATATCGGGATGATCTAAAGTATTTCGTAGGGTTTAAAATTTATGACATTTGAAAAAAACTTTTCGGGTGTGGAATATACGGGCAAATTGTGTGACCGGTAAATCTAATTAGCACCATAGTTGTTGGAAATGGTACACTAAAGATGAAAGGTGGATGAGTTGAACATAGTAGGAGTCCCCTTATGGGAACGGAACCGACGGACATTCGTAACCGATATGTGTAGCTTCTGAAAAAGTGACAGGACATCTTCAGTAGCATCCGAACAGATGTCAGGAGCATGTACTTTACCTTAAGAGGTATTACGATGTCATTCGACGTGGATATAGCAGGGATGTTGTGCAGATGCGATGGAGAAGGCAATAACTGACATTGACTTCTGGAGGAGGCACGAATGAATACAAGAGACAGTCCTAATAATAGGAGTTATCTGATGATCGGTTGAACGAAGGTCATAGTCTAACTCGTAGCTGAGGACGAAGGGGCTATATGACAAGGTGGTTACGAAGTCGTCGAACAGAAGCAAAATATAGAAGGTAAATCATGGCTGGGAAAATCAAGTGAGTTGTCTGCGAACGGAATCCGTCTATTATGATTAGGTGTATACTGTCGAGCTGAGATTGCCCGTGGAAGTGTAGTCGCTGGGCTACGGATGTTGGCTTGGGCGAATCCCCCTGAGTTCCGCGCTTGTTCTCTCCGGTGCATCACAAGAAACTGACGGTGCACCTGGGATTATACAATCAAGGGCAGGGTGTCCTCCCCGGTGGTTCGGGTTCTCAATAATGGGCGGTCCCTTATAGGGCGAAAAGAATCAGTTTTTTCCCTGTCTGTGCCCCGATGAGCGGGGGAAGGAGATTAAGATTTATATGGAACAGATATAGAAACAGACACCCAGAAGGCTAACAGGGACTAGGAAGGGAAAAGTGGGGAGGGGGGACACTCTCAAAAGAAAGTAGGGTTATGGACTACTGTACGCAGGGGGAAAAGGGGGAAGGGAAAAAGCAACGCAACAAAGAAAATGAAAATGGGAAATTAGAAAAATCTTATGTGGGGAAATAAATGAAACTGATGATTATAAACATGTTCTTTTTTGCCAGAATCTCCGGTGCCTTAACGGATGAGGGGGATAATAATAATAAAAGTTTACATCCAACTAATAAGAACCATCTTACCTGTTATAGCTATTCCAAGGTTGTACTTCTGACGACATAAAAATCAAATTAAAGGTTCCGGCAACGAAGTATATGAAAGAAGCAATCATAAATATTTTATTCCATTGCTCGATAGTCGGCTGAAAATTTATTATTATTATTATTATTATTATTATTATTATTATTATTGTTATTGTTATTGTTATTATTATTGTTGTTATTGTTATTGTTATTATTATTATTATTATTATTATTATTATTATTATTATTATTTAGTAATATTAATATTTATATTAATATTAATAATATTAATATTATTATTATTATTATTATTATTATTTATTATTATTATTATTAATATTAATATTAATGAGATAAGAGAGGGTAAAACTTTAGATTATATATTATTATTATTATTATTATTATTATTATTATTATTATTATTATTATTATTATTATTATTATTATTATTATTATTATTATTTTTATTATTATTATTATTATTATTATTATTATTATTATTATTATTATAATTGAAATAAGAGTAGTATAAATGTTAAGCACAAATTCCAACTGGTTATTTCAAATTTTCAATATCGACATTATAACCACTAGCCATTTTTGAAATACATTTTACATGTGCTGTGATGAATATCAAAAAGTTATTACTGCGTTATTATTAAATAGGCACAAAAATGTAATACCCTAAGTTTAATATCACTGTTTAAAACTTGCTTTTCCAGATCATGGTTTATTATTATTTCTTTTAATCACTGTTGTTTAAAGGGATTTTGCTTCCTCCAACAAGCGAGAATCAAAAGAAACAATTATGCTGTAGACTCGTAGAGATTCATCCAGTTCATCATTCAATTTAAAGTACATAATATTACATACATACATACATACTAGTACATAAAATATAAAAGTACATAAAAAAACAAAGTTTAGTTTACAAAGAACATACCGTGGGTGTTCGAGCAAAAATTGCTGTCTAATTTAACTGTTTTGAAATAATGGGAGATAATCATATTTATTGATCTACTAAATTATGGCTTGATGAAAATTAAGTGCAGTAGCAAAGTTGTGAGTGATAATAAGGTGGTTGGTGCAGTTAAATCTTTGGTGAATGAAAGGGGACTAAGTCTTGAGTGTGCAAGGGTTCTGCATGAGGGGTATGTTGTTACCGCTGTTTTAAATGCATAGTAATAAATCTATGGTATGGAATAAGAAGTATAGACCTAAGATACAGTCTACCCAGATGGATAGTCTTAGGGGCGTGTTAGGTGTGAGAAAAATTGATAAAATGGAATGTACGTATTAGGGAGTTATATGGTGTGAAGAAATGAGTAAATAAGAAAATGAATGAATGTATTTAAAGTGATTTGGTCATTTGTAAAGGATGGATAGTAGTAGATTGGTTAAGTGGTTGTATGGTGGCGCGTGTATTGGAAAGAGACCGGTTGGGAAACCTGAGAGAAAGTGGATTGAATCCATAAAAGGGTCTTAAGGAAAGGAATATGAATTTGGAACAAGCAAGAAGAATGGTGCATAATAGGAGTGTCTGGCCTGGTTTTATGAGGGTATTGGTTGTGGGGTTGGCCCAGGAGATGAACATTGACGAGATACCACAATGTGAGACTGTCTCGGTGTGTGAAGGTCTAGGGTGAATTTTGGCTGCAAAGGGTTCTCACTTATACAAGGGGATATGGGGGGTTTCTTTTCGATTAAGGTCATGTTTGTCTACTTAACTATTCTATTTCCGGTGCATGTCTGCGCACCCCACCCCGATCTGAGACGTGGGTAACTAAAATCATCAATAGTATGTGGACTTAGTGAGTTTTGTCAGTTTAAAAAGGGGGGCTATTTTTAATAATGAAAAATTTGGACAATGACTTTTCCTTGAACATCCACGATACACTGCTTTGCATAACATAAGAATTTAGGGTTCGCAAAGGAATGATAAACTTTAGAAAAACAAAACTGCTGAGTAAGAAAGTTATCAGAAACAAACAAAAACAAATTAGTCAAAGGTTATTATTACCTGGCCTTCAATAATGTTACTTGTAATAATTGGTGCCAGAAATCCGGGAATGGAAGCAACAGTATTCGATATACCAGTAAGAGTGCCAGCATAATTTGGAGCCAATTCCTACAAAAAAAAAAAATAAAAAAAATACAGCATACAAAACAAATAAATGAATTCAAAACTATTACAAATATAAAAAATTAACTAAATAAAAAAAATAAATAAAGCGTTCTACTTACTTGAAAACTACATAGGAAACCACACTGAGTAGCTGCAGACAGCGATACAGCTAAGCAAATAATCGACACTGCTACAGCACTGTTGCAACCAGCATATGAAATGCATATTAATAGTGCCATAGGAAGATACATGCCTTATATATATATATATATATATATATATAATAATATATACTTAATATATATATATATTATCAACTCTCTCATAATATATATATAATTAGGAAGATATATTCGCTTGGATTATAGCATAATTATATATATGTATAGCTATAATATTATATTATATTTTTGATATTTATAATAATTATAATATATAATTCTAATATATATTTTTTATATGTATATACATAATAAGTAAGTTTATCTCTGTTTACCAAACATGTACTCTCTGCAAATGAAACAAATACCAGAAAGAATTAAACAATTTATTTGCAATGAAGCCATGACAACACCTGCAGCAGAAAAGAATACATGTTGGTGAGTGTAAAATATATATGAAAATAGCAACATCAGCAAACATCACCAAAATCGCAGTTACAATTTAATTGTGCAAATACATTTAGAATAACTAGAAATTCCCTCCACAAATTCAGGCTACACAATCCCTTTGAAGGATGCTCGGGAGGGCAGGCCCCCCACACCCCAAAGAAAATTCTTTAAATTGTTTTATTGATTTGTTTTTATAATATATATTATATATATATATATATATATATATTAGTATATTATATATCTATGTATTTTATATATATATATATATATATATAGAATACTAGTATCATTTAATACATATATATATTATATATATAATATATATATATGTATATATATATATTAGTTTTATTAAGTAATAGTAATAAATAAGGGCTAAGCTTTTATAACTATGAGGGGAAAGCCGGTACCGGGCCGTTGAAGTTTGTGGCCGGGCTGGCCGGGCATCCGGGTGAGCGGAGCCAGGCTGGCGTTTATCTGTCCATCTAAGTTGGTAAGCCGTGTAAGGGCCAGGGTGAGGCGCGGTGGCCTGGGGTGGGTTTGATGCGTAAAATTAAGAAATTGTTAAATGCAAAGACCCCACTGAAAATGATCCATAAAAACTTTAGGGATTGATAAGCAATTAAATATAATTTCAAATTTAATTTAGAATTGTTAAATTATAAGAAAAGAAATAAAATTTAAGTGGTAATTCAAATTAAATATAAAATATTTTCGACAAATGGAATTTTATAAGGAACACTAAATTACTTTCTAGGAAGGTTGGGTTCTGGTGGGGTTGAAATACCGTTATATAAAATAATTATAAAAATATAATATAATATATTATATATATAATATGTATTAATATGAGGGAAAGGGTATATATATATATATATATATATATATTAGTAGTATAGTAATATTATACTATAGCAATTAAGGTTCAGTACCATAAGTCTATATAAGACAATAAAATATTACAGTATAATTTATATTATATATTATATATATATTAATATATATTAAAAAGCACTACTACCTAACACTGTATCCCTGGTTAATGTAATATGAAGCCATAATATATATATACTATATATATATACTAGTTACAAGTAAACAATTACTGCGGCGTAAGAATATCCCAAAATATCACACAACTCTCTCAACGTATCAATTTTAATTAAAAATGCCGCTCTGTGCGGAGTAAATCCATGACGTTATTACCCATGTATCGAAGACCAATTGTGGCCATCTTAATCTATAAACTGAGACCGTTATAACAAATTTTTTTAAATAAATAATACTTAAATAAACTTGACATAAAATTATTATATAAAGTGATAAGTAAATCAATATAGTGAAAGGTAAAATTTAATAATTGCTAATATAGTAGAAAAAAGTATCACTAAGTGACGAAAACTCTACTGTCAGTATTAAAAGTATATTATCGCAAGTTTGTAGAGATTTTACTATGTAAGGCTTTGGAGCGTAGTGCCAAATATATTAGGATCCAACAGAGATGGAGAGAAGTACCTTTCAAAATACCAAAATACTATGAAAAATATTTGAATCCTGAGTATAGGTGGAATTTGTTCACGCCTGGGAAGGAAAAGATATTGGGAACCTATGGAGTCGGGCGGAAATATGGCGAGCTTATACGTGCACATTTCCAAGTTCATTACAGAGAGATGATGTACGTTTGGCGCTCAGCCAGCAGGGGAGTGGAGACAAGGGAACTTACGAGTAGTCTTCCCTTACGTGGTACAGTAGCATCCACCACGTTCACACCGTCGGACACTCGCTATTGCTGTATCACCTGTATTTAGAAACATGAGGAACCTTCTCAGAGCATAGTCTGTATCTTTAAGCTTTCGAAGAAGAATTTTCCAATTTGTCTATTATCATTTGACAAAGAATAGTCTTAATACTGAAGTCTCCAACTGTAGGGCGTGCAATTTATTATTTAATATATGCCTCTCTAGTTCTGCGTTCAATTTCACAAGCTCATTCTCCCCATTACAGCAAGGTAATTATAGTCATTATACTAGAAATTTTCTTTTTTATAGTTACTGTTTAATATTTTTAACATAAATATTTTGATTGATAATTTTACTAAAGTTTTATTTCCTGAAAATAATATTGTCTTATTAGGTTTTGTGAACCACAGATATATAAGTATAGATACTATATATACCTTTAATATGGACTTACCATGAGTGATTTGATGAAATTTTGAGATAATACGACTCAAGAATTTAATAGGAAATATTATAAAAATCTATAAATTACCCCCAGTTCTAATACTTATCAGAAATATCCTATATTTTAGCTATGAAAATTTAAAAATAAGATAAAATTTCTTTCAAAGTTAAAGATAATATTTCCGTGTAACCTTTTAATGTTCATCTCAATATGTATCATTAATGTACATATAATAACAAGATTGCGTGACTTGGTGTTGATGCCACCTACATAGGTAAAGACTACTCGTAGTCTTCTATATATCGCCATATTGTACTGAACATAAAGGTTTCTCCTATAGAACTTTGGAACATTTGCAACCATCTCTCATATTCTGCTATCAATATAATAATAATTGCCACATATTTCTTTCTAAATAAAATAATAAATGCAATTCCGATATTTCTTCGACAGCTTTTCAACTATTATTAGACTTTGGATAAAGTAACACTGACCTCCATTCTTAAATAGTGAAATCTACTTATATAAATTTGGCTCACTCACGCTCCTCAAAAGCTATAAATGTGAAAATAATTTACGATTAAAAGATAAAATATATTTAATTTACCCGTAAATGATAGAGGTTTTGGTCCACTTAGTGATTACTTTTCTATATATTTGGCAATTTATTTAAATTTTCTTTCTATTTATTATATTTATTTATATTATATTATAACTTTGTTAGTTTAAATTTAAAGTTATTATATTAAAAATACTTTATAAAATTTTTTAAGATTAGGTTGGTAACAGTTTATAAATCATTCATTAATTCCTTGTTAATGGGTATAACTCGGTGAGGCATTGTTCTACGCATCTCGGTAATACTAGGGTTCTGGTTTTCTACGTTAAATATAAATGGAGCTCTCTACGGATTTGTCTCCTTGAGAGTTACCTAAGCCACTTTATGAAACATATTCACGCCTCTATCGGACGGATTGAGGCCCGGGTCCTTTCCGCACTTACTGGTGTTTCAAGGGATCAACTTAATAGTAGGATTACTACCGCATTAAGTCTAATTTAAGAACGCGCACACTGTACATTTATCATAATAATCGTATAATTATATTTATATTTAATTGTTTAATGTGCAGCACCTTTTTTGCAATAGTGATTATACATTTAGCATATTCTAGGCTGTGTTAGGTTAGGTTTTCATATAGTGATTAATTTTATATATTTAAAACTTGATGTTTGCATATATATTGAGCCATTATAAGGAGATTATTCTGAAGATTAATCTCTACATACTAGAATCGATCATTAGTACATGAAGCTCAGGCAGTTATATATATATAGGTAATATATATCTCATATTGTGTCATCTTTCTTTCTACTCTCCAACCATAATCCGTTCTTTTGCCCCGAAAGTATTGGAGCGTGCGCCATGTAATGGGTGGCATGTACTTGTCACGCTGAATACAAGAAAAGAAAGGCGAGGTATAGAGAGAACATGACAAACGGTTTCGAAAAAGGTAAGCGCGCAGGCCACGTTACCCGGCCCCCTCCTCACCAATTAATTCTAATGCATTGGACTCGTCACAGACGCGAGAATAACTCCCCACCCCGGCCTAGGGGGAACTCGAATGGACGCACGGGCACGTCTCCTATTTGCCATCGCTAACTGTATCGGGTTCCTAACTACTGTTCATAGTGGTAAGGATTCTTGGCGCACACTGGCCCAGGTGGGGCCCACAACGATACCGTAAATGCCCCATACAAACCCCGCCATTTCTCTCCTTATTTGTACGTGCTCAGAGTACTCTGCGCGCTCTGGCCGCAAACATTGCACGACTCTGCTCTCAGATTTCTTCGTTTCATTCACAATACATCCAGAAGCCATAATCGGGATTTCAACTCAATAGTGCCACTTTCTTTTGCGCAGATCTCGCCCCAGGCCACGGTACTCAGGTTTATACCCAGGAAACACATACATTCCTCATCTAGTTTCATAACAATCCTCTGATTACAGCCACACCGCATGTTTCCACTATGCATTCCCGCTTCCTACTTGCAAGTGTTAAAAGACAGTTATAGGTATGGTCTTCCCTTTTCGCTATAACTTTAATAATATAAACTATATTGATATTAATATCTACTCAAGTTTTACTGACCCACACCACACACTTCTCTTATACGTTCATTTCCTCTCTGCTTATTATTCGCTGTTAATTCTTCTCTCGACATCCTGTCATCTGACCCTAAGATATATATGGGCTCATTTCCTTGAACCACGATTGAACTTAATCTGAATACTTCTAGCTGAGTTACACAGAACCATAAGTAAGCTCTCTCAAACTACGCATACGCTGGACTTAACAAGCACGTAGATAACCACACATTACTACTTCACCTGAGACTCGCCCTAAGCAACTCACTCATAGGGATCTTAAAGCCGCCTTGCTCGACAGGATTTGCACGACCAACGATTTAAGTAGATGCTACCGATGATCCTACCGTTTCCTTGCCCATCTACAATATCCTTTATGGCCCACGCTACAACACTCTAGCATCGTTCCGGTTCGACTACAGGCTACTCAAGGATCCAGATTGTTGGTATGCAGCTCTAAAGGCAGATATGAAACATTCAGTCTCCTGTTTGTTGCCTAGCTGCTCTGCACATCATACAATATAACTACACAGCTTGGTAGAGGATGGTCCGGCACTCGCAACAACCAATGACTCTTTATCTTCTATCCGCAGGTGTACTTTTAAGCCCCTCCTTTTACACACCCGGCCAGATATTGTCAGTTCTGTACCATATCTCTTCTTCTCAACCCACTAACTCTTAGCTAGAATATCGACCGCTACAATCAGAAACCAGAATTCTAAATCTCGGTTTACAGTTTATTAATGGCGTTAGTTGTACACCACTCCCAGTCATATACAGTTTCTCCACCATTACTATCTACCATCGTCCCCTGACCCTCCCTCGAATCTTTCTCTATTTCTATACCCCATTCCATATTACTAAATGAGATAAAATTAACCATAGTGTATCAGGTAACACACCGTGGGTGCGTCTCACGTGCGGTATTGAACTCGGTCCTTTCTGTTTTAATCTGCCCACCTGATTTCAACGCATTACGTCCTTATTTTACTTCCTCTCTCTTACTGCATCTGGCTTGCTTCACTATCTTCAGATGCCATACTTTCACTCTTTTGGAGGTATCCCCCATTACAAGGGGAGAAAAGGTTTGACCACCCGAAACGCACCTAATATATACCTAACCACGCTCGCGATAAGAAACGGGGCTTCCTCTCGATCTAACGTGTAGATAATTCGCGTCAGGGTTGGGCTATATCATCCAAGCTTAGCAACCTAGGATACAAATTTATTCTTCCTCTCCTATTTTCTCAATCATTTGTTTCAATGGTAAAGATTTGGAATCTACAGCACTCCTTTTCTTTACCACTCCGTCAAACGGGACTTTGTTCTGTCACGACAATATACAGTCTCTTTGCCTCGCGAAGGATTTCAACTTCAGTATAACAGCACTCTGGCTCGGACTCATACAATTTCGCGGTCATTTTTTGATAACCTATCCCTAACTTCAAGTATCTCGATAACAGTGTTGATAACGCCAAGTTTAATAGTTTATATACATGAGGCCCTCCTCCTTTGCTGCCCTTGCTTATTACTCAATAAAATAGGGTGAGTAAGCCCAGCTGCTCACTCATTTACCGCTTCTCCGGTCATCTCACAATGCCTTGAACCAGCTGTGATTACCAATCTCGCTACTGAAAGGCTGGTGATTACACAACTTTCCAAATCCCAATCAATTTCTAACCTTGCAGGTCTTTCGGTGCTGTTCTAGAGATTCAATTCATTCTAAGCCGCAGGGCTCTAATATTTCAATCTTGTATACCTGGCAGATTTTACCATTTCTTTCAACTGGTATATTCATCTTCTCACCGCTCCACTGCATTACTCCTCGCGCGCCTTATAACGTATTAATACCCTCCGCCAAAATCCATAACTACTGAATTTTCCGAATTTCGTTGTAGACACACAATTTAACAAAGCGGCACACCAAACTAATGTTCAACATGCTCACACTAGACAGTTCATACTAGGATGTTGAATATGTTGAGGTGCTTAGACAGTATTTTCGTGCTGATAATGTGTTCAGGTTCCAGTCCCTCGTGCCTCGTCTTACATATAAGGCCATTTTTTCCCTAGTCTACAACGCGCAAGATTAGTATAGAAGGGCACATCTCACAAATTTTATCTCTCCTAGATCCTATTTATGCATACGGCAGAGATAGATCCACGCTTGCTCTCTCCATCTATACGGTTGGAACCTTTCGCTCGGCTTCCATTCTCGAGTAAGGACAATATCCTAGGATTCCCTGGGTTAAGGGTCTTCCCGAAGTGATTTTCCATCCCTTAACCTTCCCATATAACTGGCTATCAACCGGTGTATGTGTGTCCGGAGCCTGAGTACACCTCTCTTAATTAAGTAGAATTCTATTCGTTTCTTATAGTCCTCCGGCCTATAGTTATAATATTCCAATGTTACCTATACCTTCTCGAGGGTCTTCGACCATTAGCTTTAGAAAAATACTATTTCGAAAACCAGACGGGCAGTTCTAATTTGTGTTCACCTAGTTACCGCTGTTGGTTCAACACTGCTATTTACATTCGTCCAGCTGTCTCTCACCTGCTTAACATTCTTATTTCCTAACTCGTTATAGAGGTTAAATTCTGCATGACAAGATAGGTTACCTCTTTGCACTGCAGTAAAACAATATTGGGGGACCAGATTCTTTTCATTGCCCCCAGGATTGTTCAGTATCAACTTTCATGACATTTCAACCAATGATATAATCCCTTGTACACCTCGGCCATGCTGGCTCTATCTTGTCACCCATTCACTTTATTTTTTCCTATTTAGGGGTTTAGCGTTAGTTGGCTTGCAGCGATATAATCTTATCACTTCTTTAAATTTTCTTCGGCACTGTTTGGACTTTACAGATTCGGTTCACCCCTATCCCTTCATGGTCCGTATTCGCTCTTCAAGATTCCGCTCGCCACTAAACTCATATACATTTTTAGGTAGGAACAACATTTAATATCCTCGAGCTAATACAATTCCATGGTTCTCTTTATATATCACAACCCTAAAGTTGACTATATCATTCTCACAACAATTCGGATTTAACTTTTTAAAGTTAGTCCTACTTGCTATACTTCCAACCATGAACGACATAAGGTGACCTCACTAAGCTCATTACATTTTGTTCATGTTTTCTCAATGATATACTCATCTCTTAAATACGGGTACACCAATCGGTTCTTTATCTTATTAGGTACCTCATGTGGATTATAGAAGTACAAGGCTATTACTGTGTACGGCACATCATTTCTTGGCACTCAGATATATAGATTGCGAGTGGATATTCAAGCAACCTATATGAGCCCATGAACATCTCATTTTGTGCTTCCTCCTTGGCTCACTTAGAAGCCAGAGGGGCTTCTCTTCCATGATGAGAAGTAAGCTCTGAGTTTCAACCAATAGTCCTACCTATCTCCTCTTGTTTTTGTGGCGAGTCGCTCGTTGAATACCGACAGCAATATACACAAGTCCCCAATGATCAATACTATCAATTGAAGGCTTCTCCTCTCCTATCTTCACCCATCTCTCTCTTTTT